>JBBMKE010263924.1:0-14113 GCA_037834125.1 Lippia alba | reverse complement strand
GAGTCGCTCGGTCGACTCGGACGATAAAGAGGGTCTAAGTAGATTCAACTCTCACCGTTTGAGTTCAATTGAGTTAACTCCAAAGCTCGGTATGCTAGATTGGCGTAGTTGATGAACTCACGCCGCTCTATCACCAAACCCTAACCAAATCTATTCCCATGAACTAAGGTTCAGAGTGTCAAACATCCGAACCCTCTTCATACTATCACCATCTTCGAAAGTGATTGTTGAATTCGTTGCAAAACACGACCCTCAACTTACCAAGAGTCTCCCGACCTCACCAACCACTCACCAAGAGAGCAAGAAGGCAACACAACAAGTATAAAAGTTCAAAAATGCATGATGCACGTGACATGCATGATTAAGTGTACCGTTTACCGAAGTGTTGGGATTCCCATACCTTAGAAAGTCGGATTATTGCCGAAGTTTCTTGATCTTCATTCGTACTTGGAGATTGATATTGCCTCGGAAGCGTTGTTGCATTCTTTACTTCGATTATTGACCTCAACTTAGTACCGTTCTTTGATTTTGATTAGCTGAGCTGCCATTTCCCGCTGGTGTTCCTTCGCCATCTCCCTTTGGTGGTTTTCCTTTGTCTTCCATTGTTCGTTTTCCTTTTTGGTCTTGCTGTGTGCTTTGTTTTCCTTTTGTGTCTTGCTGTGCGCTTTGTTGTGAGGTACTTCCAGCATGTTTTCCTTTGTTTTTTTTGTCTTGCTGTGTGCTTTGTTGTGAGCTACTTTCGGCATGTTTTCCTCTTTTGTCTTTCTGTGCGCTTTGTTGTGAGCTACTTCCAGCATTTTTTGCTTGTTCTCAACTTTTTTTTGTGGAGCTCTTTTTCTACCCATACATAAGACAATTGATAATTGATAATAAGTGTATATAACCTCCAAAACTTTCATTAATGGTAGGATGGCGTAAAGAAAACTTCCCATTATCCCACAACTGTCTTCATCAAATAAGAATGCCAAGTCTACATCATAACTGAAATACAGTAGGTCTCAGAGTAGCGCTCATTGATATTAAGACAATAGCTATTGGTGATCATAGGTCTTAGACTAGCGCTCATTGATTATGACAATAGCTATTGATGATCATAGCAACCGTAAGAACAATCGAAGTACCATATAAAATCATCATACATTTCGGCATATAATCAAGCTATGGAAAGAGTTTATACAAGTCACCAGAAACACAAATTCTTCTAACCAAAAAAAGGATGTGCAGGATCAATCAATCGTAATGCACATAATGTTATTAGGGCTGGCTGTTTGTAGTATTCTTACTTACGTACTAATGGATTGGTACACCATCAATCCGACCATTAACATACTGCATTACATACAATCTTAATCCCGCTATTAACATACTTCATTACATACATCTTTCATTTAGCCTTCAATTTAACAGATATTAACACATACAGTTTCATTAATCAATTCAATTCATCAACTTAGTAGACTTCTAATTACGAAATGTGAGTTCAGGCATCCAATTCATTTTACCAAATTACACAATAACAAGAACACCAGAACTCACCAAATTACATAATTCACAAATAATCCAAGTAATCATGAGATATAAGTAATACATCAAATCTTCAAGTTTTAGGCAAGATTTAGCTCCATTTTCAACAAACCGATTTCATGAAATTTCAAGCTCAACAATGGCATATTGCAAACAATCAAACCCCCAACCTTACTCATGCATTTACTACACCTCAAAACTCATAAACATGCCTAAGAACACAAGAAATCATCACCCAAATTCAAATTCCCAATTTCCCCCCAAGAACCCTAGTTTTCCCCATATCAATTTCATGACAAATCCACACAAGAACATGAATTCTAAGAAGAAGAAGAAAGCATTTAACACAAGGAACTTAAATCTTGACTTACCTTGAAGGGATGGTGGGAAATGAAGGTCTCTTGAGCTCAAAATGGACAAAGGAGGAAATGGGTGTCTTCTTCTCTCTTCCCTCTCTCCATTTCAACGTTTTAGGGGAGTGAATTTGTGGGATTGTGCCTGATAGTTTTTAGGTTATAAGACATAAAATGTGGGTAGGGTATTGAGTCAAATATGGATAGTCCGGTTCAATTTAAATGGGTCTTTCTTTAGTTGAAGGGTCAAATGGTTATAAAAATGGTCAAGGCTTAGTCCATTGGGCTCGAATTGACTAGACCAATCCAATGGCGGTGTTGGAATTCGAATTCGAATTCCCGAGCTCAAGTTGGTTTAAAATACCCCGAATTAAATTAGGTCCAAAACTTCATGGAAGTTGCGATTAAATTCCGATTACTCCAATTAAGACACATAAGACATAAATCAATTATTCTAAATCAAGTAAGGTCACGTAGTCAAATATTACAATTAAATCACACATTTGCACAAATTAAATCACATAATACGAACTTGTACGAGAAGTGAAAGAACAGGGCGTTACAACTTCTCCCTATTAAGTGAACCTGGTCCCCAGATTCCACTGCTGAGTTGGAAAAGCTTGAGTTATGTTGTCTTAGCCTTCTCGAGTTGTGAATTGCAGGATCACTCCAGTTACCATCATGAGAATAAAGCAAAAATAAAATTTTCAAATCAATTTTTCATGAGAATAAATCAAAAATCAAAATTTCAAATCAATTTTTCTAGCATGGTGAGATAGTTTGTAGTATTCTCCATAAACACATGGTATATTGAAGGATAGTTAAGCTCCTAGCATTACATGGAATTAGGTCTGAAAGGAAAATGCTGATTCTTGGCCGATTCCCGCGGCGAAATTAGGGCAGACAGCATTCTCCACTTGTCTGATATATGTATAAAATAAATTCAGCTCACTTCACCTAAAGTAATGGGCAGCAAATTAATAAGCTCACTTCAAATAAATTAATGGGCTGCGATTAAGTAAAATAGTGCGCTTCAGTTTATTTTATATTATGTATATATATCAACTCATAGGGCTACGGGTCGAATTCGGACCGGATCATGAAATTTCGAATCTAAATTCCATTAGAAAACCCGATAACCGGATTCATTGTTTTTGAATCCTAATCAGATTGGATCAATTCCGATAAAAGATCCGACCTGATTAGTAATAAAATTTAATTTTTTAAATAATAAATTTACTGTAAAAATAATTATAATCTCATCATATTTAATAAATAATTATTATTTAATGAATTGTTTGATAATTTTGTTTATATTTATTTAAAATAAATTTACACTCATTAATAAAGGCAAATATATACCTTGTAGATAAACAATTCAAAATTTATTATTGTTAAAAGAGTTAAATATGTGAAATTTTAATTTTAATCATCATATTTAATATTATGCACTAATAAATAATTTATTTAATTATTATATGTTATTTATATAATCGGATTCGCATTCTTAACGGATTTCGAATTCCTTAAATTCATATTCGATCCATTTATTTTGAATAACGGATATGTATAATCAGATATGATCTATTGGATATTTTTATCAGATGAATATACTAAAAATCAAATCGAATTTGAATCGAATTTGGATGAAAATTCGACCCATTAACAGCCCGAATCAACTCTGATCACTAATCGCTTGCGGGGACTTATCCTCTTTAACACCAAAGCTTGTATTCATCTCTCCTGCAAAAACATATGACAAACATCATCTAGTTTTATTTATTTGTTTATCTTTATCTTTTCTTTATTACTTTCCTTTTGTTTATTTGTTTATCTTTATATTTTCTTTAACACATTCCAAGTAATAGAAAGGGATTTCCAATTCAATTTTCATGTAAAATAAAAGAAAGGAGATATGTATGTCATCCTCAAATCTTTTAATGATCGATAACAAGAAATTTTCAATTAAAATTCAAAAGCCAGACCACGAAGACCGACTGAGACAGAGATAATAATAGTGACATAATTCAGTACCGGATTATTCATCTTTCATTTTACGGCTACGCTACATTTTTTTAAATAATAATTTAGAGCTTTATCCCATCTTTAAATATAGGGTAAACTGCGTACTTTTGGAATTTATTGGCTTTATTTCAACTACAAAATAGCATTTTAATCTTTTTGAGATACGTAAATAATCTACCGACGGACAATCAAGATTTGAACATGAGATTATAGGCATAAAAGATGTCGTTTAATCACTTGAAGCCTCAATCTTACAGCTACGTTTAAATAAAAAATCCCCGACGTATGTATTTGTGAAAATATGATGTAATTAAGAGAATATTATAAAGGGATAGACGGTGTTATGAACGCAGGGGCTGAAGATTGGAGTGCTGATGTGGGGAACGCTGATGAGGAGGTCTCGCATGGTGAGGAACTGAATGGGGTAATACATGCAAATGGCGAAAGTGAAGATGCTGGAGTTCTAGATGGTCAGAATGGTGCAAGGCGTGGTGAGACTGGACCAAGACGCAGCACTAGGCGTGGGCAAGCTCCAAAGTGGCACTCTCAATTTATTATGAAGAAGTGACTTATTAAAGTTGTGTTTTAATATCACGTTTCCTTATATCATGTTTGAGTTATTTCCTTATTGCTGAGTCCTAGTTAGGGTTGGGTTTGTTTATTTAGCGTGGGGTGACGAACTTTGTTTTATCGATCAAGTAATTC
This sequence comes from Lippia alba, assembly GCA_037834125.1. Taxonomy (NCBI): domain Eukaryota; kingdom Viridiplantae; phylum Streptophyta; class Magnoliopsida; order Lamiales; family Verbenaceae; genus Lippia; species Lippia alba. Next base: position 9,506 of record JBBMKE010263924.1, on the reverse strand, counting down.
AAGTTCCAATATTCAAGTAATCTAAACTCTGTCCCGTATCTCCCTTTCTCCGGCCGACCGGTCTTCGTCGGAAAACAACGTCCGAGACGACGTACAGTCTCTTATCGATACAACCTTGTATCAGACGGATAGTTATACACGGTACTTTGAAATAATTCTCAATTAGTTTGAATTTTTTTAGTTAATTCCCATAAAATTATACTACATATTTTGAGAATTAGAATATATTCATAATACTTTTGAATACGACATATTACTAAATTTATACTAAATCATAAATATAAATACTATATTATATCATATTTGTACTATATTACATGAAATTTATATGTGGATAATTTAAGTAAAAATATGAAGACCAGTTGGGGAGTTTAAATAAAAATATGATGTCATTACAAATTTTATTTCACATTACCCGTTAAACAAATATTTAATATTTTTTCGCATCTATTTTCCTCAATCTAGCTTATGTGAAATTAATATCAACATGGAATTGATTAAGTTAAAAAGAGAAAAGACAAAAAAATACTGAAACAAAGTGTGTCGGTGTGTAGATAGTGATACGTGGAAAAAGCATTGTTGCAATCATCACTCGGGAACGAAATGGCTCTAGGGGGAGAAATTTTTTTGCCTCTCTCCAGTAAAGAATGCGAGCAAATGAATAAAAGCAATACAAAATTGAGAGATTTTCAAAAATACCTTTGTTTTCGATTTGGTTGAATGACGTACCCCTTTGTGGGGGTTTTAACATTTTATCTTTATTCGTGGAAAAGACCCGCGATTGTCATTATTTTAATATTATTTATAGCAAATTAGCACGACTCTTCCACGATTCTTATTTTTTTATTATTTTATTATAAGTGGTGGATGAGATCCACAACTATCTATTTTTTTTTAATTTATTTTAATGATAGTCGTGTGTCTCATCCACGATATTGTATTATATTAATTAATTATATAATTAATTAGGTGGTAATGACTTTTTTATTTTTTAGAGTTTAAGATAATTAATTAATTTATTATTAGTGTTTAGGGTTTCTTTTTGTTTGTAATTCTTTTATTTCTAAATTATAATTCAAAAAACCAAAGTGATGAGAACTTTGAATTATTATGTCTAATGATAGTGGTTGAACATTTATGATGACAACTTTGAATTATTATGGTTTGGTGTGATATTGAACATGACAATACACAGTTTTAATCATTCAATTCTAATAAAAGTGGTTGATATTTATGATGGTAAGTTTGAAATGTGTCTGAATTTGAATTATTATGGTGTGGTGGGATATTGGACATGACAATACACATTTTTGAACATTTAGTTCTGATATAAGTGTTGAATATTTATGATGACAAGTTTGAAATTTGTATCTGAATTTAAATTATTATGGTGTGGTGGGATATTGGACATGACAATACACGATTTGACCATTCAATTCTGATAAAGTGGTTGAATATTTATAATGGCAAGGCTGAACATAAACAGTGTGCTCAAGGCTCCAGTTTTTGTTTGTGACTCCTTGTCGAGTAAGCCCGTGCAATGTTAGGTGTACCTCTCGTGGAGGCTGCGGATGAGGAGGAATAACTTGCACGATACCAAATTGCCTCGTGATTCACTCGAGATGTAACTCCTCAACAATATTGTAATGAATTAGTGGACACGGGCATCACCATAATCCCATAGCGTAGTTGGGGGGCAAACTTTGTCTCTCTGGCTATGTTATATCGTACGGTCTCCATTCAAACTGATAAAACAAATGAAAATAAAAGAAAAATTTTCAAAGTAAAAATCCTAGCCAAACACAAACCACATAACTAACATTTTCAATAGCTTGATCGTGATCTAGGAGTGGTGTGGATACGCTTTGGAGGATTACCTACTTTGGGATCTAATCGAAGGCCGTTATAGGGACATTCCGCGTGAAAGGTGTTTGATAGGCGGTATCAACATCACAATAAAACTTCTATCTCCGTATGTTTCTTGAAACACCTTAAGAACTGAAACGAACATTGCAAGTGTTAATATCTACTTTTGGAAAAAATTTAAATTTTTGTTGCGCCTACTCTGTCTTTTTCCAGCACTAAACGCTTAAGGGGCAAACACTCAAGGACCGAACACTTAAGGGCTGAATGCTCAATGGCCGAACACTAAAGGACCGAACACTTAAGGGCTGAATGAATATTGCAAGTGTTAACATCTACTTTTGGAAAAAATTTAAATTTCTCTGCGCCTACTCTGTCTTTTTCCAACACTAAACGCTCAAGGGCAAACACTTAAGGGCCGAATGCTCAATAGCCGAACACTAAAGGGCCGAACGATCAAGGCTGAATGCTCAATGGCCGAACACTAAAGGGCCTAACACTTAGTCGTCGAGCACTCAATTTTCTTTAAGCCAAGGGACGCCTTAGGCAATTTCTAGGGATATGAAGTTTAAGGAGATGTATGAAGCCCGAAAAGATTCTTTAGAAATCCGAATGGGTTCCTTAGTTTAGCTTTTACACTATCATTTGCCCCTTCTCCTCGAGCATGGAGTGAGAGGAGTGCTCGTGGAGCGACAATATTAGGTCTAAAAGTTCCAAAATTAGTTGCTTAGATTTGGGAGCAACGCGGTTGTTGGACCTTTAGTGGTTAATTTCGTTGAAGATTAAGAGCAGTCAACTGCCTGCTCTTGTTAAAAGAAGGGAATCACTCGGCTTTTGGTGCTTGATTTTTGCATAGAGTATTCAGACAAATTAAGGGAGTTGTGCGAATTTGACCAAGGAGCTGTTCGGATTCGAACGCTCACCAGGGGTCTTTTCGCGTAACCGAACTTGCCGAAGGTAAATCCCAAGCTCCTATTGAGTTGTTTTAATTAAGTTGTGCATGAATTTTCACATTGCATAGAGTCTTAAAGGATTGCACACTCGGCTCGTTCTGCTGCCATTGGATTCACCATGTAGCAAACAAGTGTGGGATATGTTCGAAAGGGGGTACCTCTTGTAGCGGCCAGTTGGCGTGCGCTCCACTTCGCTCATCGGGATGGTAGTGCGAGGTGGAGCGACGGTGGTTTGAACTTCTCTAATCTAGGCTTGCATTTCGTTTTGAATTCCCCAAGATGGGTTGAACCAAAATGGGTTCATCAGCATCGGGTTCAAGTCTATCAAGAAGTTTATTGAGTTTTGATCAGCTTCGACGCTAAGGGTTAGCAAGGTTTGCATAGGCATGCCGACAATCATGGTAGCTCTATTGTGGGAATGCCGGTGGGAGACGACACAACACATCAACAATTGGTTGACTTAGTCGAGTTGGGGACAGTCGTGACGGTAAGCGAGATCGGGTCATCTTCCAAGCTAAACATGGAAAAAGATTTGAGAAAAGGTTGGGAAATTCGATAGTTTCCCACAGACGGTGCCAAACTGATAGCGTCGAAAATTGGTCATGTGACGCCCCGTGTTTTCAAGACTGACCAGGTATGGCGTCACTAGTGTGGTCAGATCGAGTGTTACGTGTTTTATTTGTCTAATTATGTGAATTATGTGTTTTACTAATTCTTTACGTTATGTATTTGTAATTGCATGTGAACGTGACTAATGTTTGTTCGTTTTAATTATAATCACACATACACATTATTCCTTTCCCGAGCCTCACCTTTTATATCTCGTAAATTCCCGAACTCATTTCCTATAACTTTTATTTAAATTCGGGAACTTAGTTCTACCCCGATCGTATTTTAATTCGAGCCAAAACCACACAAAATATCACAACACACAAATATTTCCTGACCGGGCCCCACGTTACACTTTCCCTTTATTCTCTTAAGAAACAAGACACACCCACACACACCTCATTTCTTCTTCTTCTTGCTTCATTCTTTTTCCTTTTCATGAGAGCACCACCACCACCACCGAACCCCTTCGGTGCCACTACATCCATCTCTCCGGCACCACCACTTGATCATCATCACCTTCTTCTCTTTTTCATCTCCATTTCAAGAAAGAGCATGAGAAAATGGGCCCAAAAAGAAAAGGGAGACAATCTAAGCATCAAGCTCCGGGAAGAATCCAGAAACTGTCCGCCCATCATGAGTTCAACCTCGACACCCTCGTTCCATTTCCTGTGACGCCCTGACTTTTTGCACGTACAGGTTTGTACCACGTGTGGGTTTAAATATTGTTTTGCATTTATTTTCATACTTAATTGATGCATTCATCCCTATTTTCATTCTTATTTGAACAAATAGACCAATTTGAACTATTTGAATTTATATGAAATATCTGAATTATATGTTGAAATTGGCTAAATGATTTATAATATGAATTTTATGATATGTGAATTTAATCCCCGAGCATGTAAATTTTTGTGAATTACGTGATATATGTGAATTTAGGACTTAATTGAAATTTGAATTGGGCTTATTGGTTCTAAATGAAAATAGACTTTTAATACAATTTTATATTTTAAAAACGTGACTTTTATTTTTTATTTTTAAAGATTATTTATTTATTTATTATTTCTTTGAATATTTAGTTTTATTATTTGAATAACATGTTATTTTGATGAAAATGTGTTAAGTTTGTGTTCCATTTGAGATCGAAATTTCGTGCCGATTTAATATGTTGGAGATTTATGAGTCGTGAACTTGAATGTATGTCGTTACGTGTTTTTGGGTTTATTTGTCGGGTTTTCGGTAGTTATTTTTATTGGGTGACCTAAAGGGGGCTAAAGTGTTCTTAGCGCATCTTGGGTTTCGGGTAGCATAACTTGAGCTCGAGATTTCGGATTCGAATTTCGTCACCTCCGCTGGACTCGTTTCGACGATTCGAGTGCAATGCATCAAGCCTTGTAATTTTTTGACCTCGTTAAGTACCTCGAAATCAGCCCGTAACTTTGTCTAGCGCTCATATGGCCACCTTTTACCATTTTGCACATAAGTCCCTCATTTCTTGGTATTTTCAAATAAAACTTGGACACAACTCAGCATACTACATTTCCCTTTTCATTTGGACCGAGCTAAACACAAAGAAAGAAAGGCAATTGGCTGCAACTTGAAGCTCTCTCTCCCTCTCTCGTTTTTCCCTTTTTCCCCAAGAGATTTGAGCTCAATCTCTCCCAACCTTCAACATCTTCACAAGGTAAGTTAATTTTTTAATTCTCCATGTTTATATGATCATTTCCATCTATGATTTTCAGCATTCAATCCATGGTTTGTATGAGTTTGGAATTTTGATGAATAGTTAGGGTTTAAATGAAATTGAAGAATTTGGTTATCCTTGCATATCCTTGAGTTTGGAGACTTGTTTGATGTTTATTGTAGCTCATTTATTGCATATTTATGATTCTAAATGCTGGTAGTTGAAGTATGTGAGCTTTGCCATTAATATGCTTGAGATTTCATTGCATGAAAACATAGTTTTTGTGTTGAGTTTTCCTTCAAAGTTGCTGTCACAAATTCGCTGCTGTTAGGTGACTGAATTACCATGTTTTGCTGCTGATTTTTGTGATGTTTTGAGGCCTATCTTTGTTGCATTTGATGTCTACGAGCTGCTCTATATTCTCTGCGTTTTTCCCCCTGTTTTAACATGACTGCTGCTGTGTTCTATGTTTGAAAATTTTGGCGCACGGCCTCGTGCGTTTCAGGCCAAAATCTGCCCGGCCGCGCAGAAAGTTCGACTTGTGTAATATTTCCAGAAAATTAGGCCGCACGGCCGTGCATGGTGAAGTCTATTTTCTCGCGCGGCCGCGCCTACCTTTGCGTTCTGATTTTTGCTCCAGTTTTTGATTTACATGCATTGCTTTCCTTTCTCAACTTCGTTTGTTTTAAATATTATGCATGCGTAGTATATGATGTAATATGTATTAATTGATTTGAATTTCATGTCTTGTGCATGCATATACATATATTAAGTGTATGTAATATATATACATATATTAAGTGTGAATTTATTTGTGCATGGCTGTTGCATGTATATATATAAATATATATATATATTTTTTAAGCTTTATTTGTTTTCCATGCATTAGTGTTTTTAACTTTGTTTTCTAAATAATTTGTTAAGCTTGGTATTTATATATTCTAAGATATGTTATGTATTTATTTACTAAATTAATTGAATTTTATGCACTCTATTTTTAAATATTTTGAATACGTTGATCGCATTAATTTTTTTTAAAACTTGCATGAATGAGTTTCGTACTTCGTTTTCTACTTTTAAATACATTCTTTATTCGTTTATGACTTGTATGATATGAAAATATATTATGGGGTGTTAAATGTCTTGAATTAATTTTATGAATTTATTTGATACGAATTTTACGTGATATGAATCAATAAATGGTACGTTTATGCATTTCATCTCATCCATTGCATTCATGAGCATTGCCGAGCGTCTAATTGGTTCATAATTGAGTCTAAGTCTCGGGTTTTGTGTTTCTTTGTCTCAGCTCCACCTCCGAAAGTTAAGGAACCTGAGGTTTAGGCGGTCTTTGCTCTCTCTCCGTTTCATTCCGACCTTTTTGCTTCAAGGTGAGGGTTAGGTTTGTATAGTTGAATCCCTATGGCCTTTATGTGAATTGAATTCAAATCCCGCATGTGGTATACTTCTATTACGTATAAATATGAGTGCTTATGATATGAGTATGATTTTGTGAACACCTTTGGATTTTATGAAAATGGTATATCTACGAGCATATATGAGCTTTGATTTGAATCACTTGTGCGTTTCTTTATGAATCCAGCGAGTATGCCCTGAAAGATGGAACTATGGTATGATTTTATGATTTTGGGCCCTCGGATTGTGGGTAAGGGAGACCCAGGACGACCATCGGGGTCGCCGGTTATGACCCCTGTGCACTTTCCATTTGAGATATACGTGCGGTTGTAAGACGTATTATCTTGAGCCCTCAGTGAATAACTGGGGAAGGCATATCGTAGATTAGCTACCCCATATGTATGTGAATCTATATGGGTGGAAAAGGTTTGACTCCCTATCACCAAGAAGTTGAGGATGGTTTGAATTTATTATGCTTTTATGATATGAATTTATGAAGTTGGGGATCCCCGTTCTCGCCGGGCTTTTGTATCTTTGTTATGGTGGTTGTGAAACGAGTTGGGATCTCTTATGTATATATGTATCTCGTTTGAAAACGGTTTTGTATGCAAAACCCTAACTCGGGTCACGATCGGCCTCCTTTGAATCTATACTATGCTCTATACATATTTATGTGTGGGTGTGCGTTTAGCCCCCTCACTCAGTCGAGTTGTTAGATTGACCCCTTTTCCTTCACTCTTTTTAGTTGTAGGTTCTCGAGCTAGGTGGGGAAGTCGTCGTGTCTTGTCGTACTTTTGAGTCTAGGTCGAGTTGCATTCATTTTGTATTACTTTTAAATACTCTTATTATATTTTGGCATATATGAATTTGAAGTTTGTATCTATTGGGAAAATTATGAATGCTTGATGTAAATAATTTGGGCTTGTAGCCAATGCTTGTACATATGCTAGCTCCTTATGTTTGGATCTTGTTGTTGCTTCTGCACTTTGCATTCTTGTTTTTGCGCCCTCTGTACAGGTTTTAGCCCGCTTAGCGTAGCGTTTGCGTTTAGGTCTCTGTTCGCTTGGACTTGGGCTCATGTATGGACGTCCATTTTATATGTGAATTTGGGTCTAGGTGCGGGGGATGTGGATGGCCCACGCTCGGGCGTCACAGGTCGGGTCATTATGGTTAACCCCCCATATGAACCTAAGGTCCAACCCCATAACCCTTAGCTCCATCTAGCAAATCAATCAGACGTAAGGGCCTTTTGACCTCGATCTTTGACGCCACGCGTCGGGCGCCTTTGCCACTCCCGATACACGTTACTATCAGGGCACTTGTCACGCAGTCATGCATCGGCACAGGATTACCCTACGACCCATTGGTGGGATCGAGCATTTCCCCTTGATCGTATTAAATGCATAGATGCGAACACACACTATTGTATTTTTTCGACCAATGCTATAAATATGCCTCCTTTCAACAGATGTTGGTAAGCTTTTACGAGCATTTAATAGCCTTTTCAGCATTATTTCTCTCACTAAAACGTTTCCAATACTGACTTGAGTGTCGAAGTGCCAAACTTGGGCCCAACCCCAAGTCCCCCCAAGTTGGCCTTGAGCTCACGTGTGTTAAGTGTTTTTAAGGTCGAGCAAGGACCCACAAATATAAATTCTTAACTGATCAAGCCGAGATTGCCAGCTAGACCCCCAAATCAGCCATAACAATTTTGACTCGAATCAGATTGGCGCCATCTATGGGAAACCACTTTTTCCTTCCTTTTCATCTCGACCTTGAATGAAAAACATAAACACACCCCTCTTTAGCTATGGTGAACACATGCCAAACCCAACGTGATGAAGATATAGAGGAGGTAGCCAAAGGCAAGCATCATACCAACACGCCGCTTAGCAACACCTCCAACATCCATCCCACTGTTCCAAATCTTGGCACTAATGCGAGTGTCGTCTTACCTCACCAGGAGACCACCCCCAGGATTACTGTTATTTAGGCGGACCTGGACGCCTTTCTCGACTAATGGAGGGTCAAGATCGAGCATGCCCATGCAGAGGGCCGTGAACCCCGACGTCTAGAGCTACCACGCGCCAGCCTAGTCACCATCCCGAGCCCGGTTGCGCCCACTATCGCGAGGCTTTCGGCTCAAGCCTTCAGGCAACCCGTCCAATTTTATATCCAGCCTCTCCACGGCTAAGCACCCCAAGTCATGTAGGGGTTCGCCCTACAAACGAGCATGGGTCAAGCCGCGAGATTCGCACTTCCACCACCTTCTCCCCTTGGGAGTAAACAAGGCCTACCCAAAGTCCAGAACGAGTCCGATCATCCCATCCGCAACAACCGTGGCAAACACATGATCGACGGGTACCACAAAAAGTACAACGATTTGTGGAACCGAATTTCTACTCGGTCTGCCATGGAGGAAGCGGTCAGGTTGGCTGCGGCTTGGGTTAGAAACAAACCCCGACCATTATGCGGACTAACCCCGGGTTGGTCCAAGGCAGTAGCACCCCGCACGTGGGGCACCACATCCCCCGCACTACAGCCCGACCCGAGTAACGAAATGAAGACTCCGCACCCGGGCCAAATCGTAGAGAACGGGTGATAAAGAAAAATCAAACCTAAGCTAGGCGGAACTTAGACCCTGTTAGAGAGAACCAAACACCGAGAGAGCAAGTGCGGAAGCTAAAATCATACACAAGCATGGCTATGGGCCTACGAAAATTTAAACATACAACTACAATCATACTCGGGCGCCCCAGGCCTCTTTTAAAAGCGTAAAAGAAATCCCGGCAAAGGTAATTCATAACCAGAAATATATGAGTGTGCAATACAAAACTTACATAAAGATTCAAATTCAAGATAATACAATGAGATGCAAAGACCCTCTATAACAGACCAACCGACTCAAAGACTCGAAAAGACTCCGCCTAGCTCCAAACTCCACGCAAAACCTGCAAACTAAAAAGTTGGGGAGGGAG
>JBBMKE010263814.1:0-14115 GCA_037834125.1 Lippia alba | reverse complement strand
TTCTTCTTCTTCTTCTTCTTCTTCTTCTTATTATTATTATTATTATTATTATTATTATTATTATTATTATTATTATTTTGTCACAGTTTATACTCATGTGAACAAGGAGTAACATTCAGTTTAGGCTCGTGCGTCAATGAGCAAACTCTATTTAGGATATCCTTTTTCTGGGAATTTGACTTTGAAGGCTAATGCGCAACTTAGTTTTATCCATCAACTTGTTGGTGTTATTTGTCCACGTATCGTTCGCTTTTCCAAGAAATTTGGATGGAAAGAAATCTCTAAGAGTTGCATGACTTCGCTTGCACCTCTTTTCTGATTTCTTTTGAGTTGCTCGAGAATTCTTTGAACTTTTTGGTGGATTTCGTCTATGGATCTTAGTTTGCTTTGGCTTTTCCTTTGGTGTCGGTGGATGAGCTTGATCAACATGTCGTTTTGGACTTCTTCGGCAAGTCAAAAGAATCGATCTATCACCATCATCAGTTTTGTGGGAAAGAGTTTCTTCTTGCCCAGTTCTTTTGTCAGCAACCAAGGTCTTTACGAAACTTGGGTCTAGACTCCCAAATTGAAGAGTTGTCGGTGCCCCCGAGAGTTCAAATGGAGGAAAGATCACCTTCATTCTCTGAGAATTGCTCAAGAGGTTCTTGGTTGCAATAAGTCTAGCATGATTTACTTCAGCAACATCTTCATCTTTCTCGTCATCACTAGCATCATCGTCAAGAATTATTTTTCCTTCATTGGCCAGCGACATTATTCTTTCCTTGACCACGAAGCACTTTTCTATAGGATGACTGATAACCTGATGATATTTGCAATATTTTGGATGAGTCACCCTTCCACTTTCTTCAGGGCTCTTTGATTCGGGCAATTTGATCAACCTTTTTTTGACTAGTTCGTCGAAAATGTATGGGACATCAGAGTCTGTAAAGGGGTATTCTTTTTCTCTTCTTTCCCTCAATGTAGGTTGATGATTATCACTTGAATTTTGTTTGTCTCCGTTCATCTTAATGGTTTGAGGTATCTTCGTGAAAACTGAAATGGACATGGACTCCTCGGTAGAGGCTTTGATAAACTTCTCATTTTTCCAACGGTCATCGCTTTCCCTTCCTTGTTGTCCTAGTGCTAATGCAGATTTGTGATTTGCAATGCTCAATTCCATATCATGCGCACGGGTGGCAAGCTCCTCAAAAGTTCGAGGTCTAATCCCTTGGAGAATGTATTGAAGTCCCTAATGCATTTCTTGTGTGCACATCTCTATTGCCGACACTTCTGATAAGTTGTCCTTGCAACTTAAACTTAGTGTTCGCCAGCGATTGATATAGTCGACAACCGGCTCATCTTTTGTTACCTTGCGTTCGTAAGCTCGATCATACTCACAGTGCTGCGAGTGCTGAAGAAGCGGTTCAAGAACTCACTTTCCATTTGATCCCAACTGTTGATGGATTGCGGCTCCAGATCAACGTACCAATCGAAGGCATTTCCTCGGAGTGATCTCACGAACTGTTTGACTAAAAGATCACCATAGGTCTCCGCATTATTGCATGTTTCGATGAAGTGTGCAATGTGATGTCTTGGGTTGCCTTTTCCGTCGAACTGTTGGAAGTTAGGTGGTAGGTATCCAAGTGGCATCTTCAATGAGTCAATCCGCTTGGTATATGCCTTTGAGTATATGAGCTCTGACAGTGTTTGCAATCATATCCTGCAATTGTTGAATGGATAGTGATGCAGCGGAGGTCGTAGAAGGCATGGAATTTATGACGAAGTTCTGTTTATAGCACTCCATCTCGTGTTTCCTTAGCAACATGTTTTGGAGGAGAAGCAAGGTTATGGCCAGGTTCTCCGACGTCAGGGTGCTCATCCTTGCTAATCAGTTGTGCAATTTGAAGATCCTTTACATCTATGGGCTTTTGTAGATCTCCAACTGCCTGAGCCATTTGAGCGAGTTGTTCATCCACGTCCGTCGGGCTGGTAGCTATCGTGGGCAATTTGGCAAATGTTGTGGAATGAGTTCCTTTCAGGGTAGCAGGATTGGAGTTGTCCGATTCGGAACAGGTTGAATCGTTGTGCTTGCCCCTGGTAGAGGATTGAGCAATCTCAGCATTAATTTCAGCCACGTTCATATTGTTCAATGCGAGTTGATCATTTTTAGGTGCCATGGAAGCGTTTAGGATGACGATTTGAAATTTTCCGTGGGATGAAAAGATGAGTGGCAAAGATTGTCCCGCTGGGCGTGCCAAAATTTGTTTACACAAATTTTCGTTGATCTGCAATAAATGATTACAAGATACAAGAAAATAGGAAAACAAAGATAAATTTTGATTTGAATTGAAATGTGTTCCAATCTCTGAAATTCCTCTGATTCTTCGGAGCGGATTTATCCGAGGGCTTGATGCTTGATCCCGGATTGAGAGTAGAATTTGGTTGATTTCAAGACGGCACTTCGCGATGGCGAGACTCAGAGATTTGAGAGCTTGAATGTCGATCGATTCGTAAGTGCTTGTCGCTTGAGAGCTTGTGTGCTTTTTTCCTTTTTGCCAGTGTTGGAGACTTGTCCTTATGCTTGAGTTTGATTTTCCGAACCCGATTTGTGAGCCGGGATGCCTTATTTATAGGCACGTGTTGGGCTTGCTTAGCTTCATGGGCTTGGGCTTGGGCTTGGATTTAGGCTTGAATTTGAAAGCCCAATTGATTAACCCAAAATAATAATAAATTATCTTTATTATTTTGAATCAAATATAACAAAGCCCAAATTTCGTATGGACTTATAACATAAATAATCAATCAGTAGCCAATTTTATTTGGGCCATTGTATGGCGACAAGCAGCAAAAACACTTTCCAACCTTAACTAAGCTAAGTATGACCATTGTAGAAAACACAGTCGGCAGCAGCACTTTTCTTCTTCTCCGTCGGCTTGTTCGGATCCGGATAAGCTACCGGAGGTGGCATAAGAATATCGGCGGGGGGCCGGTTAGTGCTCTTATCTCTGGTGCTCGGAGCATCATCGACTTGCTTACCGAAACCCAATTCCTCTAGAGGGCAATCCTTCTTCTTGCTGGACATTATTTTCTAGGACAAATGACAAATCTGATATTATTGGGAAATCAAGAAATTTGTGTGTTAAGGCTTGGGAATGAAGAAAGGGAATGGGGTATTTATAAGTTAGGCGACATTTTGTTTCAAAACAAATAACAAAGTTAGGTGACATTTTGTTTCAAAACAAATAACAAAGTTAGGTGACATTTAATGCCAGAACGACTTTCGGTTTCCCGGAGATAAACATATTAAAAAAAGGAACATCTCATCAATTTCAAATTAATATATATAAGTTCTGCAAAATTCAACATTTTCCAATTAAGTTGACCATCCACATCACAGATTAATTAAGTTTTGAGTTTCTTTAATCAGAATATAATGAAAATTATGAGGTCTGTTTTGCCCCCTTTTTTAATTATTATTATAACTTAGAAATAAAAATTTTAAAAATATTGATGTTAAATATTATTTTTTATTTCTAAGTTATACATTTTTTTAATTTAAAATATTAATATTAAATATATTTTATATATTCAAATTGAAAATAAAACCTTAAACAACACGATACTAATTTGATATTTTCACTTTGAAAATTGTAAAATAAATAAAAAGTAGGATTTATTTTTTAATTTATTGGGTATTTAAATTGTGCTTTTTTTTAAATATAAGATATATAAAGATTTTTTGTTTAGTTGAAATAAAGATTTTTTTCCTTTCAGTAAAAATACCGTAATTTTATATGTTAGAAAATCTGATAAAATTTTATTAGGCGTTGGTGGATCAATAAGTGGAGTATGATATGAAACATTGAAATGAAATGGAAAATCCATGTGATCGATCGTACAAAGCAAAGGCGTTACGTCTCATGCAGGTCGGCAAATGCAAAATTAGTCGACCATATGTTAGTACTATTTATCCAGTGAGAAGGGACAAAACTGGATTGTGGCCTTTTCCAATTAATACATAGAAAATTTTCATTACAGTTGTAGATACAAATTATTATAATATATATCTGCAATGTAGAATACGGAATATAGTTGTAAATAATACGCCGACATGACTCTTCGGCAGCAGCACTTTTCTGCTAATACGACATGACTCTCGCATGATTCAATATACTAGGAAGTAGGAACCATGCACGTTAAAGATTATAATAAAAAAAAAAGATTATTACTTAAAATTAATTATAGTTTTTTTGATAAATAAATAATATAATATAATATCAAATATTATAAATTACTTGTTAAAATTATAAAATAATAATAACAAAAACAAAAAAGAAAAAGAATTTGAGAGTTTGATGAATGTGAAAGAGATTAAATAGAAAACTGCCAAAAATATAGCTAGAATTTGTATTTAAAAAAAAAAAAAATTATGACACCAAATAATTGTCTTGCTTGATAATATACTAACTGGTAACTCTGTTATGTGTAAAAAAATAAATTATTAAATTAAAACTTTCATATTATTATTTAATGTATAATCATTTTTAATAAAATTATAATTTTATGATGGATAAATTAAATAATATCAAATTGAGAAAAAATTTCTAGAGAGAAGATGAATCTGTGTCCCACTAGGAGGTAAGTTCATTCTTTATAGATTTTTTTTTTTTTTGAGAAGGGACGGGGCCCCAGGCCCCAAACGAACTAAAACAAATCAGCCGAAAGTCTGTCCCAAGTAAACAACGGAATATCAGAAGAACCAACGCAAGCTAAAGTCGCATTACGAGCTAACAAATGGGCGACACAATTCGTACCACGATGAATACTAGACAAACGAAGATCCAAAAACACCGAAGAGATACTCTTGATGTCAGTAAAGATATTTCCCAAGGCACTAAGATCCTCCTCTTCACTCTACATTCTTCGTATCACATTCAAGTTGTCTCCTTCAAAGAACACACGTTCCCACCCAAAATCTCGGGCTAATTTGACTGCCGAGAGTGCCGCATATGATTCAGCCATGAGCGGGTCACACATGTGCCCTTTCCTATCTGCTTCCCAACCGACGCACTCCCCAGCATGATTCTGAGCCACAATCCCAATGCCGATCGCATTGTCGTCCTTAAAGGTTGCTCCGTCAAAGTTAACCTTTATCCAACCCGGAGGTGGTCTTCTCCATTTGATCACTTCTCGTCCATCCTCCACATTGCTGCATTCTTCATCAACGGGCCGCGACGGTAAGATGAAGGTGTCCGCCATCCGAATAATTTCATGGGGCCTGCGGCACTCACCTTCCGCCCTTTTCGTATTCCTGTTGAACCACACCATCCACATAATCGTGGCAAACCGCACCGCTTCAGTTTCCAGCAATGAGTGGAGCAGATCCGCCACTCCCTCCTTGAAATTAATCTCCAAAGCTCCAATTTTCTGCCAAGGAATGTTCGAAAGGGCCCAGGTTTGCCGAACTATAGGGCAAGTCACCAACGCGTGTACCAAGTTCTCCCTAGTTTGCCCGCATACCACACACACATCATCAACTTCACAATGCCGCCGACGGAGGTTATGACAAGTCGGAATAAGGTCATTACATGCTCTCCACATGAACATCTTCACCTTTGGTTGAGCCCGAAGGCTCCAAATCCTTTTCCACAGCAGTTCATTACTCACTCCCGACGTTGAACTCCGATTCTGTGCAGCAATTTGGCGGGCTAGGTAATAAGCCCTCCTTACCGTTAGCTTGCCATCCAATGCAGTGCCCCACACCAATACATCCTTACGTGGAATCTCCCCCAACGGGATGCTAAGGATTGTGGCAGCATCCTCCTGTACGAAGCAGTTCTTCACGAGCTCTACGTTCCATTTCAACGTTCCCGGGTTCAGAAGATCAACCACCCACTCAGGTTTCAGCCAGCTATCTTCCCGATAAGAGGGCCGGGAACCTACTCCTTGTGGCAACCATTTATCATGCCACACATGGATATCCTCCCCATTCCCCACCCTCCAACGTGTTCCATGCACAAGAAGGTATCTTGCCGCCAACAAACTACGCCACGTTAACAAAGGCGAACGTCCCAATTTCGCATTCCAAATATCAGAATGTGGAAAGTAGCGTGCTTTATATATTCGGCCCAGCAGTCCCTCCGGATTCCGGACAACCCTCCAAAGTTGTTTGGCCAACATTGCAATATTGAACAGCTTCAAGTCCCTAAAGCCCATTCCCCCATTGTCCTTACTGTCGCAAAGCCTATCCCACGCCATCCATTGAATTTTCTTCGCTCCTCTACTATTCCACCAAAAAGATCGGATCATAGCTTCCATACTGTGAATGATATTATCTGAGAGCAAGAAGCAATTCATCGTGTAAGAAGGTATAGCTTGGAGAACCGCCTTGATTAGGACCTCCTTCCCTGCCGAAGACAAGAATTTTTTCGAGAAGCCCTGCACCTTCTTACTCACGCGATCCAACAGCCCCTCAAACACTTTTTTCCTAGACCGGCCCACCGTGGACGGGAGGCCAAGGTACCTATCCAATTCCTCCACCCGCCTAACACCAAGGACTGCCGCCAACACCTCTTGGTCACTACGTTCCACATTTTTGCTAAAAACCATCGAAGATTTGGTTCCATTAATAGTTTGGCCCGACACCCTTTCATACTCATCCAATACTTTTTTCACACCCAGCATCGCATCCTTACTAGCAACTCCACAAATCATCGTATCGTCCGTGAAAAGAAGATGCGAGACACGTGGTGCACCCCTAGCTACCGCCACCCCTACCAACCTACCATCTCTCACCTGTTCCTGCAAAAGACCTGAAAGTGCCTCTGCGCAAAGAAGAAAAAGATAAGGAGAGAGGGGATCTCCTTGACGAAGACCCCTTTCCGGGACCAAAAAACTGAATTCACCACCATCAAGCAAAAAAGAGAAAGAAATAGAGGTTACACAGGTCATGATACGCTCAATAAAAGGGGAAGGGAAACCTAACTTTACCAAAATGCCACGAAGGAACCGCCATTCAACACGATCGTACGCCTTGCTCATATCCAACTTCAAATTGAAGAGGCCCTCTTTCCCTGTACGCTTATTCTTAATGAAGTGGTTAACTTCAAAGGCAACAAAGATGTTATCACTAATCAAACGGTTCGAGATAAAAGCTGATTGACAAGGAGAAATAATACTATCAAGATGGGGTTTCAAACGATTAGCCAAAGCTTTAGAAGCAATTTTATAGACCACATTACAAAGGCTAATAGGGCGGAATTGAGTTATTAAATCAGGAGATTTGCACTTAGGTATGAGCACAATATGAGTAAAGTTCAGGCGTTTATCAAAATGACCTCTATCCAGAAAATCAAGGACACAAGCAGTAACATCACGACCAACAATATGCCTGAAACGATGAAAGAAATAAGGGGGCAGGCCATCAGGGCCAGGGGACTTAAGGGGGGTACATTGATCTCAGAGCATGATTTACCTCCTCAGCAGTAAACGGAAGGGAGAGCCGTTGAAACATACTCTCATCCACCTTTCGCGAGATCACCCGGAGAGCAGCCTCTAGTTCGCCCGAGTCAACCCCGTTAGAAGCAAAAAGCTTCCCGAAATACGATTCAATCACCTTCTGAATACCAGTCACCGAGCTGCATAAATTCCCCATATTATCTCTAAACCCTGCAATGTGATTCGTCTCTGCTCGCTGGGAAGCTTTATTATGAAAAAACTTTGTGTTCCTATCCCCTTCTTGCAACCAATGTTGTTTAGCTCTTTGTTTCCAACGTAACTCCTCCTGACGGAAGCATCGGTAATAGTTCCCTGACGGAGTTGCACTAATTCACGCTCCATAACCTCGATGGAAGTCTGAGTTGTATCTCTGTTTTTCCTTTTCCAATTCATCAATCCAATACGACAGTTCTCTATGCCCATTAACATAGAATTAGATGGGCTCGAGGTTGTATTCTCCGCCCATGATTCTTCTATTATCCTCTTACAATCGTCCACCTTAGCCCACATGGCTTCAAACCTCCAAGGCCTGTTCTTTTTGCGTATGGGTGCACTAGCCTCCTTCCACAAGGTAAGAATCAGGGAGTGGTCAGAGCAACCGACCGATCCAGATGCACCGGGGAACGCCGCGCGCTAGTTATCAGTAGCAACCGGCCGATCCAGATGGGCTCTGATCGTGTCGGGGTCAGACCTGTTACGGAACCAAGTGAAGATATGTCCCGAGAAACCCAAGTCCGAGAGTCCAGCGTTAGAGAGGACTGAACTAAAATCAGTAATGCTGTTAATAGGCTGAGGGAGTCCGCCTTCTTTTTCCTCATCAAGTAAAATATCGTTGAAATCCCCACTAACCATTTAGGGAGCATAAGACTGCCTGCTAAGAGTTTCAAGAAGCTTCCATACTCTAGGTTTATCACGAGTATCAGGAGCCCCGTAGAAGCCAGTAAAACGCCACGGTGTATCATCAGCAGAAATTTTCACCGTGGCATCAATATGAGAAGAAGAATAGCGTTGTAGAGTAACGTCCATGTCCCTGCGCCAAAGCAATGCCAGGCCGCTACCTTTACCAACTGCATCCACATTCACACCATTCATATCTAAAGACACTTTCAAGTTATCAATCTTCCTCCTCCGGCATTTGGTTTCAGAGAGGAAGATAAGGAGGGGGTGGTGATCCCGGATCAAGGATCGGAGAACATGAACTCGCTAAGGGCCCCCCAACCCCTGGCAGTTCCAACTTAGGCAACTCATTGGGCTTGGCGGGACTGCCTCGCAGTCTCCGCCGTAGGGGTGGTGAAGTTCTGAATTTCACCGTTAAGGTTAGAGCTAACAGGGTCAGAAGAGGGGTTCTCTTTGGACGAGAGGATGGTTGTTTGTTTTGACGGTTTTGAGAGTGATGATTGTTTACTGAATTTGCGTAGTTTCGGGGTGTTAAGGGAATGGGGGTGATCCAAAGTCAGAGTGAGGGGAACGGAGATGAGATTATTGTCAAGATGGGTGAAAAGGGATTCGGAATGAGGGGAGCTCTCCATATCGAAAGTAAGATTTGTGGCAGGAGCTATTGGGATTGTGGAAAGGGGTTGATGGTGTGTTTTTAGGCGTTGGAATGAGGGATTGGTGTAATGGTTCTCTGAAGAGGGTGAACGAGGGCGGGATAGGTTCAACCTAGGTGGGAAACAAGGACTGTAGGTAACTAGGGTCGAAAGATGTGGTGGCAGGTTTTTCTTGTCGGATTGGATAGTAGGCGGAGGATGGTGGGGTAAGATGGGTTCACGTGATTTTTCGTAGTTGGCAATATAGGAGATGTTCGGTGAGGAGTTGATAGTAGTATGCTGGTTACTATGATGTTTTTGTTGATCAGCAATCTGAATTTCTAAGGCAAAGGAGGATGAGGCAGATGTGTGCAAGGGTACGGGTGGATTGGGAGAATGAATGGAGGAGGTGGGAGTCCCCATTGACCGAAGAAAACCAGGCCTGGCGTTAGGAGCCATAGAAGAATTAGAGAGAAAGCCATTTTCTGCTCGAGTTTTTCCATTAGTGCCTTCACGAAGCCACGGTCCATAAGGGAAGTTTGGTGCTGGGTCAACGAAATCGTCCTCATATCGGAGATGGCAGTATTTGTCGACATGGTCACAAAGTCCGCAAAGATAACAGAAATTAGCAAGCCTTTCATAGCTAAGTGTCAGTTCCAAGTCTTGCCCCGACGACAATTTAACAGTGAGGCATCGCAGCAAAGGTTCGGACATTCGGATGCTCACTTTAATCTTCAAAGAATCATTCCCTGCACCATGCCTTATCTGTCTTGCATAGGAAATAAACGTTCCCATTTTATTGCCCAAGAATTCCGCAATAGCTGCTGTACGTCGTGCAACAGGAAGACCCCGCACATGCACAAAATAATCACAACAATCCAGTGGGACCACGTTCGGATCATCTAACTCTTCCAATTTTTTCATGATAATGGAATATTTGTCAAAGCACCATGGAGAGTAATCAAGTACGCGTTGCATATCCAATTTGTGATTGAATTCAAATAAAACCCTATCCTGACCGACTTTCGTAATATCCAAACCCTTTACTGTATTTAGGGATCTGATTATTGTAGTTCGAAAAGACTCAAAATGGATTGATCGGCGGCTGAAAACCTTACCCACAATAGCTAACCGTTGGGTATTTTCGGCCGATCCCCATGCTGACTCTAGCATAATACCGGATGCGGACTCCTTCACTGAGAGGGTGAGAGCCTTCGTGAGACGGGTAAGCTCCGCCTCTAGGGAAGCTTCCGACGAACTAGAGTACCCCACAGAAGTCTGCATAGTGTTTGAGAGTATGTTTCAAGGGGACTTGCTCCGAGTGCTGCAGCGGAAGGAAAAACGTAACCCTGAAAACCAGACAGAAAAAGAACGTCAATCAGCCGAAGAAAAACAAAAAAAGGAAAAAGGAGAGGATAGAGAGGACGGAGGAAGAAGGGAAGCACGATGGGATCGAGGGGCGTGCGGTGTTCGATGGTGAATAGCAGCACTGCGTTGAGATTCCGGCAGCTTCTAGGGTTTCAGTGGGTATCTCTCATACGATAAGGGAAACTCTCATATGAAGAGGGAAAAATACAAATTACAATGCGTTAAATATTTACTAATAACAGAATTTCTTTTTTCTAATTAAATGGTTGAGCCCCTATGTTGCACGGGTACGGACACGGTGACACGGACATGACACGACACAGATACGGCGATATGGATTTTTTTATAAATTTTCCACGTGAGAAGTGTCGGACACGGTGTCCGACACGACACGACACGACACGACAAAATGATATTTTCAGAAGTGTCGGTGCATTAGAGTTGAGCCCGGACAAGAACCATTTTTTCAATTTTTCTTAGCCTCGTACATAAATCAAATTGGAAAGTTAAATGTTGTACGCATATACCCACTATAAAAACATATGTAATTCCAATTAAAAAGTAACTCAACTAAAGTTAACGTTCGTTAACTCGATTATTAGTCCTTACTCCTGAAAATTTACTGAGAAGATCAATAAGATTAATAGATTTCTGAGAGAAACTTTATAAAATTTATTAACGTTTTTTTTAAACATAACCCCCGATGGGGAAATCTACTAAATCAAACAAAATTAAAATATACAATGAAATAATAAGAAAAATAATGCAGACTTAAAGTCGTAATTCTAATAAATTTGTAGGCAATTATATTTGCTCTACGTCTAATAGAATAGAAACTAGAACTAATACTTGTAAAGACCGTGAGAATACAACCAACGACTTTTTACACCATCAGATTCTCATTATTTGAAGATTCTTGATGGGGTAGGATCCGGCGTGGCTCAGACCACCAACATTTACAATTTATAAGAGAGGAAACTACTGGGGAGGCAGAGTTCCGGCGAGGGAGGCGTATTGGAGAAAAGAGAAGTGGGTTCTCCCAGCTACGCTAACGCAGATTAAGGTTGCAACAACTCAATGGGTTCTTCGGATGCTAGAGGTAGGAGGAAAACAAATGTGCAGAGCTTGAAAGGTTGAAGTTGTTTTGTTTGTGTCAGATTGCTTGTCTGGAGTGATGAAAACTCTGACTATTTATAGTTGAGGGTGAGGGCACTATGGTAACTTATACCAAGTGGTCCTAAAGGGATGTTGCCCTAGACACGTGGTCGAATGTGGAGACTCCAGAGAAGGTACTCCTGCAAAAGCCTAACCTGCAGTGGCAGGTGTTCGCAGCCGTACTACATGTCAGGGAATATTGCAGGACGATTATCGAGGGGCATGGGCACTTGTGACGCCCCGGTTTTTCTGATCGTCTGAGCTGGCGCCACGTGTTAATTGCTTTGCGTGTTTAATTATTTAATTCACTCTTGCTTGATGCTTAACGTGCCCATTTATGTGATTTTGTGCATTGTGTGGCCTTATTTCCAACTCTTTAATAGTTTAGGGGCTTGTTTGTATTTTTCTCTTTTAGGAGTGTTTTGGTCATTTATTGTTCGATCGAAATTTTGACCTAACGGACCCTTGAGCACGTTCGGCGCATCGAAACGAGTCCGTAGATTCTAAGTTTGCCCAATTCTAACGTCGTTTGCCCTTTCTACCTACTTTTCTCGTACGTTAGTACCCAGAATAAAATATC
Organism: Lippia alba; assembly: GCA_037834125.1. Lineage (NCBI taxonomy): Eukaryota > Viridiplantae > Streptophyta > Magnoliopsida > Lamiales > Verbenaceae > Lippia > Lippia alba. Next base: position 2,007 of record JBBMKE010263814.1, on the reverse strand, counting down.
CAGATCCGAGCGTGAACCAATCAGAACGTAGCTCTCTCTCTCTCTCTCCTCACCCGCTTTCTTTCTCTTCACGGTTCACACACAAATCGTAACTTGCTCGTTTCTCGATGGAATTCAACGTGTGAGTAGTGTTTTTCGAAGATCTCGATGAGCCCGAAATGATGATCCTAAAATCACGGCCTGAAACCCAACGTTGGCGGAGATCTTTCACATTTTCTAATATGCTGGACAACAGCGGCAGTTTCCGGCATATGGCTTGGACGGAAAATGACTGGGCTTTGGGTGCCTCTCGACGGCGCTTCTTTCCTCATTGGTGGCACGTTCATCCGACGCCGCGCGGCGGCTCACGCGCAGATGAAATGTCGCGACAGGTGGCTTATGAATAGTGACAACGGCGTTCCACTGCATTCTGGTGACTTTCTTCAATGAAGCTTGGCGGTTCCCGTACTTTTTCGACCCCCTGGTCAAGCCGCGGCAGATATGGTGGTTCAGGTGAGGCAGCGAAGGCGTGAGTTTGGTGGCGGATTTCGGCATTTTTCGGCTGTCCTTGGTAACAGTGTCTTCACAAAAGATGTTCAACAAGAAGAGCTTATCTTTTCGGGGTGGTGACAACCCAAGAACCGGTCATTTCAATGGTGGCGCATGGCGGTCAAACGCTGCCGGTATCTGGCGAATTTTTCCAGCAATCACCTTGGGTGTTTCGAAGTACTCGTCGTGGGCTTTCCGATGGTATGTTTGGATTTAATTTTCATCAAGCGGTTTGAGTTTAATTTCGATTCTTAACTTCTAGGGTTCTCGGATTTTTTTGTATTGATTTTTCTTCGATTAAATCCGGTGGGTTTCGTATTTTCAAAATTGGATTTAGGGATTTTGTTGCGCTCTCTGAGATGTACGTTTGACTATTTTCAGGGAATTTTTTGGCCACCGGAGGTGGTGGTCCGGCAGCTATCGGTGGCTTTTCGGCCGGCTCTGGTGACGGCGTTCCGACGCCCTTCGGTGAGCGGGGTCCTTTCGTCATGGTGAGTCCAATGCCACTTTTCATTCGTCAATCTGATGTCCAGTTAATTTGTTGTGAATTTTTGAAGTTTTTGTAATTATTCTTGTTAATTGTTTTAATTGTGAAATTCGATCTTGTACGTTTGTTGAATTGAAATTATGAATTGTATGATATCCGAAAACTTATTGTGATGTATGAAAAGCTTGACTCTTGATTTATTAATTTATATTGCCTCGTTTATACCGCTTCTTGTATATAATTATTGCTTTTAAGTGGTGTTAGTGTAGTTTTAGAAACTAATTGATTATGAAATTATATGAAACCTATATAATAAATTATGGAAGGATACGTTGTGGTTTAATTTGGACGAATTTTTAAGTATTCTAATTGTTGGGAAAGTTGTAAGTTATACAAATATGTAATTATGAATAAATTGATGTTGTGACGCCCCGACTTTTCGGCCGTCAGGTATGCCATATGTGTTTATCAAATTGCGCAAATTAATTGTTTATAAGTGATTTTATATTTAATTCCATAATAAAATGTTAATATTATATCTTTAATTATATTAATATTAAATTCATATTTCATTTCGTTGACTTTGAATTAAATTGGTATTAAATTGAAATCTAAATTTTACGTATTATACATTTGGTGTTATATTTGAATTTTTGACTTGATTGCATATGAGTGTCGTAACCGCGTGTTGTTTCTATTCGATTTGATATCAAAATTTTGTGAAATTTTAGTATGTGGTAGATTTTTGTGTTATGAACATGTACATATGCTCATTTCGTGTTTTCGATTTCGTTTGATGTGTTAACGAATTTTATTTCGGCAACGAGACCAAAATGGGGGCTAAAGAGCATTTAGCGCACCTTTGGTTCCGTGTGTGATATCTTGAACTCGGGAATTCTGATTTGAATTCCGTCACCTCCGCTGAGCTCGAATCGACGATTCGGACTCAATGAGACAAGCCTCGTATTTTTTTAAACACATTTGGACCTCCA
>JBBMKE010263382.1:0-14121 GCA_037834125.1 Lippia alba | reverse complement strand
AAAGAAATTACCCCAAGTACCAACTAAACTGCATTAGCTCATCTTCCCTCAATGTCATTCTCCTAGATTTTTTTCTTTTTCTCCCACTAAGGACTAGTTAAGGGCTATGAGAGGCAAACCAACAGGGGTTGGTCCAAGCGTTAAATGGATTCATTTTTAAGTGCGATGTCTCATGTTCGAATCCCCACTTGAATGTGCGTGTATAAGAAAAAAAAAAGGGCTATGAAAGGCAAAATTTCCCAACGCACAAGATAAATTAATTTGATATCGGAAAAAAAATATCAATATTAATATTAATAGCTTTGAAGAAACATGAAATGATATAACACATCACTCTTTCCTCCAACACAAACGATTTTGTTAACATAATACCTCATATACATGATTTTATATTTTTATTTTGTATGTTAATACTTCAAAATATAATTTTCATACTTCATATGTAAAACTTAATTGTTTTTCTTTTGTGTAGGTGGATGTTGAGGAAAAAATTAATTGTTAATTTGTGTTTAAGTGTATTATTTAGAAACTATAAAGTATCCAAATTAATTATAAAGCAGGGTATTGAAATTATAAAGCAGAGTATATATGTATCCAAATTATATAACATAGTATTATAAAGTAGGGCAAATCTTACTTTGCACCCCAATATTTGGGGAGTATTGCACTTTAGTACCCAATATTTGAAATGTTGCACTTTAGTACCAAACCTTTGAATTTTATGCACTTTTAGTATCTTGACCAATGAGAAAATGCCACGTGGTACCAACCATTGGGGTACACATCTGCAATTGGGCACTAAAGTGCAACAAAATTCAAAAGTTAGGTACTAAAGTGCAACATTTTAAAGGTTAGGTACTAAAGTGCAGTACACTCCAAAGGTTGGGTTGCAAAGTACTAAGATTTACCCTATAAAGTATCCATATTATAAACAGAGTATATATCCAACTTATAAAATAAAATATTCAAGTTTAAAATTAGAGTATTATTTTTAATGTAAAAGCTAAAGTACTCAAGTTTAAAATTGAAGTATGACAAGTAAATATAAAGAAACTGAAAAGGAAAAAGAGTTTTGTTTGTAAAAGTTAAAGTCTTACGTTTTAAGTTAAATTTATTATTCATAAAAGTTAAAGTACCTAAATTTATAATTGAAATATTGCTCATAAAAATTAAAGTATTCAAATTTAAAAATAGAGTATTATTCGTCAACGTCAAAGTATTCAGATTTAAAATTGAAGTATGAAAAGGAAAAAATAAAGAAAAAAAATAATTTAGGGTATCGAAGTCAATTTAGGTGGTTGGGGAGTGAACTAAAATAAACTTTAAAAAATTAAGAATTAGTACTGAAAATTCTAACATTCAAGAGTAAACTAATTAATTATTTTCAATTTAGAGAGAGTTATTAATTACAGCTCCTTATAAAAATAGGAGAAAAAGATACTATTGTGGAAGATGGGAATCATTGTAACGAATCATTGATCAGAGAGCTATTTGCGAAGAACGACATGGATATTATTCTCCTAATCCTTCTTGAAAGATGTAATAGTTTGGATGGAAAAGTGTGGCACTATAACACCAATGGAAGATTTATAGTGCATAGCATGTACCAAGTGGCTATTCATGTTCAAGCACAAATTGATGAGCCGAATACGTCTAGCACAAAAGATTGGGGTTTCATTTCGAATTGTAAAGATGCTCCAAAGTTCGAAGTTTTTGCGTGGAGATTTTGGCTTTAACAACAAACCTTAAGAGGCGTCATTGTGTGATTGATGTAGGTTGTCCTGTGTGACACTAAGGATGATGATTCACGTTATATTTTTGTTGAGTGTTCGGTTACACGCCAAATATGGTCGCCTTTTCATTTCTCTTGGTGTATTATCTCTCATTGGTACGATGACATTGAGTCTTGGTTAAGGGAGATTATTGGACCTTTGGATTCGCGGAAAACGGGTTTGTTTTTCACCACTCGTTGGGCTCTTTGATAGAATAGAGATAGAAGAGTGCATAAAGGGAAGAACTTCAACAAAGGAGCTGGCCGAGTTTGCGTTTAATAATTTCACTACTTTCGCAGAAAAGAATTCCATGTCAGATGTTCCAAAATCAAGAGTTGTCCTCAATACATGATCGGCTCCTGAGCATGGGGTGATTGAGTTAATTTTGATGGGGTACTCATCTAGAAAAATGGTGTTCTCTCGCCAAAATGTGTGGAAACTTTTACTGTTAAAGAGGCTGCTTGGCTGAGCAAGAAAGAAAGTGGTAGACAATTGTCTTAGAAGGTGATTGCTCTAATTTAAGTTACAAATGCTTTTCAAATTTCAAATTTAAACCATATTTATGTATCTTAATATATTATCAACTAATATTTTGATTTTTAAATAAATGTATATCTATTAAAAAATTAGAGATGATTACAAATAGCCCTTTAAAGTTTGACGAAAATGCATATTGTCCCTTTCAATTCGAGAAATAACAAATTTCTCTTGACGTTTACATTAGCTCTCATAAATTTTTCAATTCGAGAAATAATGCATTTCTCTTAATGTTTACAGTATCTCGTAAATTTTTTCAACCATCAGCAATGATGTTAAAAACCAATTATGCTAGTAAATTCCCAATATTCGAATAGCATCCTTATTTACTGTTGATTAATACTTAAAAAGTCAAAAATATCCCTTGGGATACAATGAGTAGGCATGCTTAGGGCCTTAAATGAATATCCGATATCCGTTCGCATCCGAATTCGTTTAAGAGAATATAACCGTATCCATTCAAAGAGGATATTATCCGTATCCGATTGTAGATATCCAAATTATAAATGGATAAGAATATGATAATGACACATTTGATCCATTTAACATCCGATCCGTTTATATATTTGTTAGATATATCCATTATCCGTATCCAAAAACATATTTATCTATATATTTTTTATACCTTGATGAAACATATATTAGTTTATACATTATATAATTATTTGAAAATTATAAAAATAATAATAACAATAAACATATATCATATTATTTGTAATATTAAACTCCATTAATAACAGTAAACATATACTATAAATTATATATTATACATATGATTAATGTTTTTATAGGTTTAGTAGATTTATAGTTAAGTTATATTAATATTTAATTGTATTATGAAATTTAATTTATTATTTTTATTGAAATATGTATGTAAAACGGGTAAACGGATTCGAATTCAGATATCGGATAATTTACTGATTGGATATCTTTACGAATACGGATAATTTGATATTTAAATAATATCCGTCAAATTCAGATACGAATGCGAATGAACTAAGCATAAGTTGATCACAAAGGCAACAAGCTAAATAATCTCGTCAGTTAAACAAACTTAGTTCTTCATGAACATCACCTGTATTGCTTAAAATATCAAATCACAAAAGTGGGACAAATTTTCAAGCCAATATCAATTTCTCAAACTATAGCAGAACATCAGCATTACCAGAAACAACTTAAGATGACACCACCAACAATATACATTCACCTGCATAATAAACAAGGAAGCCTATTTAAGACCTAACATTCTCCACGACCGGCTTCACACACTTCGTGTGCACCTCATAGCCACACTCGATACACTGATACGCCCACCCCGACCCTTGCTCCTCACAGTCACAACATATAAATGGTCCTCCTCCGTTCCCTTCAGAGACCAATGTTAGATCGTGACCGTGCCCGTAATGCTTCTCACTTTTGGGAAGATTCTTAGCCTCTTCATCCATTTGTCTCTCCAAGAGCCCTATCCTCGCCTCTGTCAAAGGAAACCCATTTTCTTGGTACAAATTCACAAGGTTTCTTCCATTTCTGGTCACCGTTTTCCCATCCGGGCCAAGAATGACTAGGCTGGGAATTCCTTGTATGTCAAAATATTTTGTGAGGTTTTTTATGTTTGGGTCGCCGTAAGGCAGTGCGAGCCACGGCATTGTCTGAAAACACGTGTCGAAAGATGATTGGTCGTGGTCGCTTGAGATGAACACTATTTCGAAGGTATGGGACCTGTTGGCAGTTGCGCCTTGGTTAATCCGTTGGTAGATGGAGACTAATTTGGGGTTGAATTGTATTCCGGGCAAGCACCATTGAGCTGAGAAATAGAGACCGACTGTTTTCCCGATTAATGAAGTGACGGGGACCTGAAAGAGACAAAATGAACAATCGATGTTAATTTTAATCATCATCCATCATATAAACATTTAGCAGCTTCAATTGTCAAACACTCTCAACTCTTAATATCAACTATTATTTTAAAAAATTAAATTACATCAAACCCCCCTCATTCGTATTAACATATATATGAACCGCATACAGTTCGTTTGAGAAATTACACAGAGGCCCCCTCAACTTTATGTCCATCTTATGGGGGTACACTATTCCATCTGATTTGTCAGTGTTTAAATAAATCCACTAAATGCGAGGGCCATCACATGTAATTTACCCATTAAAAAACCTCTAAACTCAAGAACTCAAACAGGGCAGAAAACTACCATAACCCTTCAGAATCTATTGTCTCAAATTGTGTATTCAAACATACACACTAACATAACACAAAACTCCAAATGAACTTACCTCTTTCGGCATTTGATGGCCGATGAGATAATCTCTTTCATGACTAGTCAATAAATCCACAATACTCTGCTTTTCATGCTTGTCCTTCTCATTCTGCACCAACTCCTCCACCCTCTCTTTCGTGAAAGGATAAGCCTGTATCCCATACCGGTAAATGAGATCCACCCCATCTACAATTATCGAATCTTCGTCGTTATCATTAGGCTGTATAATAATCAAGGATGGGATACCTTCGATATCAAACCTCGCATTCAATGCTCTTTTCGATTCCAAATCCGAAAACGGAATGGCAAGCCAAGGCATCAAGGCATGGTAAGCCTCGAAAGCCTCCGTATCTTCATCAGACGAGACGAAAACTATTTCCAAACCGGGATTCTGATTCCTGAGCTGCTCATATGCATTGGCCAGGAGGGGTGTGAACTTATGGCAGGGAGGATACCAGTTGGCGGAGAAGTAAATGCCTACGATTTTCCCCTCGAGGTCGGAGATTTTTACCTGGTTTAAAGATAGGGTTTTTGAAAATGATGAATCTAAAGCCATCAAAATTGCTCTGTTTTCTTCAATTTTCTTACCATTTGCAATCTCATGCTCTGCACTAGCTTTATCATCATAATCATCTAATTACAGTAAAACTACACCAATAACAACCAAAAATTATAACCACGAAACATTCATCTTTTCTTCCAATAGCCGAGAAATTCCCAACAGAAACACATAAAATCAAGATTAAAGAATATAAACAGGCACACACTGATACACAGGGATAAAGAAGAACCTGAAAACACTCAACTAATCTCCCTTTTACCACTAATTTCAGTTAAATAATCACAAACTGAGGGAACTGTAAAGAAGAACCTGATTTCCAGTGGGACAGAGGAGAAAATCACGATCTTTGGAGGCCAAGAGAGAGAGCAATCTCGACCCAGAAACCACTTCAGATTCACCATAGCCAATGGTGACGCCATTAGCTTTACCATTGCCATTCATTTCGTCCCTTTCAACGTCTTCTCTTTTCAATCTCAGAGTAATAAGTGTTAACGATGCAAAATTATATGGAGGAGAATTTGATTCTGTATTTTGCAGAGACAGTGTGGTGGATTATAATAGTAATTCTTGTTAATTTAGAAGCATTTCCCAACAAAATCCGGCAGTATTAGGCGGGCAACACGTAGCATCAGTACTCATACCTTCCAACTGAGTTTCATAATAAGACTGATGACTGATGAGGCTTACGACCATTGCAGATAAATGATAATGCTGCACCGTTAAAATTTTAAGTATATATTGCTTCTTTTAGTTGAGTACGGCCAAATAAATAAGCAACTGTTTGGATGACACATAATAGCCTTATTAGATAAAAAAAATTTTGTCATCCTAACTTTACACATTTTTATAATTTATCATCGTCCTAATAACTTTTTGGAGTAATTTTAAATCTCTCACCTCTACTGTTCACATTTTTATTTTACTCCTCAAAAAATTATACTACATTAGAGTATATAAATACTACATTATGCCATATTTATACTACATTCTGTGAAAATTATACTACATATTTGAAGAGTTACAATATATTCATAACACTTGTGGATACACTCTATTGCTAAAATTATACTACATTATAGAATATAGATACGACATTATACCATATTTATACTACATTCTGGGAAAACTATACGTGGGGAGTAAAGTAAAAATAAGATGCTCAATTGGGGAGTTAAGTAAAAATGTGATGTCCAATTGGAGATTTTTCTGTAATTATCCTTATATTTAAGCGAATCTTATTTTATTTGATGGACTATTTATTTCGTTAACCCATTTTATTTAATAATTTATCTAAACTAGGAACAAAAATCTATAAGTACATTCCTATTTGTAATCGATCAAGATTAATGTTAATAGCTAATTGTATATTGTTAACCCAAACATTTTTTAAAACTTTAGTATATAGTTTTATCTAGGCCTTTGACATTATCAGACAATCCCAAGTCCATCCTTTTAATTTAGTTCTAGCAACAAAAATTGGGCCAATAGTTAGGACCTAAATGAACTTCAACCCTCAACTTCGATGATTTCAATTATCTACTTGGACCGAGTGAGCCGACACAGTCAGCATGTCACGTGGCGCGTGTGCCACATCACTTGAAGGGATTCGGAAAAAATTCTGTTTGATTAATTAATTATACTTTTGTACTCATCTTATGTAACTTAGAATAATTGCAATTAATTAATTAGTTATTTCGTGATTTGGCCAAAATATGGCCGAATCTATTAAGTTCGCTTTAAGGAGTTAAATCTTGTTAAACTCGTTAACTTTAAGTCTGATGATAAGGCCTTAAAGCCTCTTACAACATTATGGCCAAGGAAGGCCAAGGAAGGAATCCTCAAGCCGATGGAGATGTGCAAGTGTTTAGTCTTTTAGTAGTTGTAAAATCACTCTCATAACTGCAGTTTTTATCTAATAGTTGTAGAACAACTCTTATATCTCTCTTTTTTTCAGATAGATCGTAAGTCTGACATAAAACTTTGCACAATCACTTTAAATGTCGCACTAACTTTTCCACGTCTTTTATTTGCTTTCCACATTTCGCACAACTCATTCAAATTATACGCATACTTGCATGATTTAACACGTCTATGAACGATCCAATGAAAAAAAAAATGTATATTACAAATTTAATGAAAAAAATCAGTTCATATCTTATATCGTATTTGTATCCTCATTTGTTTGCCTATTCTCGACCGTCTTAAATGCTTAGTTTATGAAAGGTTAGTTAGGTCATGGAAGTATATATTTAATATCAATCGCCTTTTTAACTTTTCATTTTCCATGAAAATATGTTTAACATGTCAATTTCTTACTTGTAAACAATGGATTGACGCGTGATATGTTCACACTTGTAGGCTGCTCTCTAAAGCGCACCTTCAGCCAATGTAACAAAAGCTCAAAAGAAATACATCAATCACATAATTTCAATTTTTTTTTCGACTTTAGAGTAAAATTGTCTTAGAATAGTTCTATATTTGATTTCCTGTATCGTTCATATAGACACGCGTCAACTTGAAATTGGAAATGTGAAGCCATGTTATTTATATGATTTATAGAAAAGGACTTTTAATTATTTGTCATCTCTATTTACATATTTTATTTGAAATTCCAGGAAACTGCTGCCCTTCATTATTTATTTATTTTTTCAAAATTTAATAAATAGACACACAATATTATTAATAGAACCATTTCTCTTTTTCTTTCTTTTTTTTTTGAATTTGATAAATACACAAAACATGATAAATTGTATAGATTTTCTTATACTAATTTTTTCTATTTTTAATTTATTTTGATATAGTAAAATATTATATATTTATTAATGTTATAAACATTCAATTGTAAAATGTTACATATTTATTATTATTAAATATCACATTTAATGTAGTAAGAAAGTGTTAGATAGGTGAGATTAGACTCTTTTATTTGTTTTAATATCACTTAATTTTCTGTTAGATATTAAAGATTATAGATTTTGGGCTGATTTCGGGCTAAGCACGTGAATCTCTCAACCCGCGCCGGCCGCGCGTGCCCCTCTTATTCACGGATTAAATTCATTTTTCAATCGCGCAGAGGGGGTGCGATTAACTGAGATTACTTTTTTAACGCATTACTTCCATCTTTATTTCTCAATTTTATCCTCACTAACAACTTATATTTCTTATGTATTATTTTTTTTTCTGTCTAAAATATTTCTTCTCTTTTTTATGAATTATTTATTTCCGTCTAAATTATTTGTGATGAGATTTTTCAAGTTTTTCATATTTTTTTGTGGTCATTCTTTAAGTTCTATGAGAATTTTGTGGTGAGTTTTTCCGAATCTTCCCTTATTAAATTTTTTCCTTCTTTACATCCTAAAGATAAAGAGAATTTTGTCGTGAGTTTTTTCATTATATTCTATTATAAGAATTTTTCTCTGATGAAGTTTTCTGTGATGAAATTCTTCATTCTCTATTTTAGATAAGGAGAATCCTAATGAGATTGTTTAGAATCTTCCATTATAAGATTTTTTTGTGTTAGATTTTTCTCTCTGAATAAATTAGTATTACGATAAATTCTTTATTTTTTATTTTATAGTTTTCTTTCTTGATTTTATATTTCATAAATCAAAGTTTTGCTTGAATCCTTACCGTTATAATAAAAAATTATAGTTATAGCAAAGGACAAAAGTGTAAAAATATGTTAAGAATACTCTAATCTATTGTATCAATCAGAAAATTGCGCTTGTGATATTAAGTTATATTCTAGCCAATTATATATATCAAACGGTAGATTGAAAAAACCTAATCATGCTTAATTTGAGTTAAAAAAGTCCAAAATAAATTAACTCAAATTAAGTCAAAAAAACTAGTCTCACCTATCAAACACTCTCTAACATGATTGTTATGCATGAATGAAATAAGGCAGGAGAGAAATGAACTATGTAATGGAATAAACAAGTGAATGAAATGACTTTGATTATGATATTGCTACGATTGGTACGTCAAGTAATAAAGTTAGGAATGAACAGAACTTTTAAACTTATTTCATTAATATTATTCATAATAAATAATAATGATATTATTATTATTAAAAATATTTTTATTTTAAATATATTTTTTAAAATTTTATTTTGAGCAATAATATATTTTTATATATAAATATATTATTACTATTTTATATCGAATGTGTTATATAACATTTATTTTATGTACTATGTATGAATTTTGTATTAATTATTTATTGTATTTAATGTAGTGATTGACATTTAAAAATAAATTTTAATATAAATGTCAAAATTCATTCTTTATAAAATATTTGAACTTATAAAATTTATAAATTAAATAATATTTTGAACATATTTTTTAAATATATAATGTATAATATATTCATATTTATATATATTTAATATAATTTTTTAAAATTTTAACGTGATTAATAGTATTTAATTTTTATTTATGAGAATAATAAATTATAATATGCAGCAAATAAGTGACGATAATATAAAAATAATAATAAATTTTAAATATTGAGAATGATTAATACCATGGGAATCAAAGGAATGAGTAATCCTATGCTTGTGGAATGGACATTACTATGGGAATAAGTATTCCTAATCATGTTTTGTACCAATCGAGACTTTAGAAAGGGATGCGGTAATGTTCATTCCATTTTTATCCCATTACATCATACCAATTATATATAAGAAAAACACATAGGGTATTATGTCGAAATATACTGAGAATTACCTTAATTACAAGTCTGTTCATCCAAATTTATTTTTGTCAAATAATTTTTAAGATTTGTTTTCTGTTGGCAAAAGGGCACATCCATTAGGATTCCATCTTTATCCATAAGAATTTTTTTTTAAATCCCAATATAATATTTTGTTACAGAAAATATTGCATTAATATGTCGGGTTTGTTTAGAATTACATATAGTTAGATTTGTTTGTCATATGAGCGGAGCTCATATTGGAGGACCATATCGTAAATAAGAAATGGAAAACATGACCCCACCTCTAGGAATTTTTATATTTAATATTTTATCCCTTCAAAATAAAAAACTGAAACTTCAACTCATGAAATTATAATATCATCAACACTTTGTCCGCATATGGTGCAAATTACCAATATTTATAGTTTTAGGTGGGAAATTTTTACCTGTTCAGCCAAACTCAATCAGTTAGAAGATCAAATATATTATTCTTTTCATTTGATTGATCATTCTTTTTAAATTTTTTACCAATCAGACGATAAATACAAAACACTCATCCCTTCATTACATCAGTTTAGCCGAGTTAGGCTCGGAATAGAATTACTTGTTTTGGGAAGGTTTTTTTTTTCACCTCCTATCTTAAGGAGATTAAATGCAAAAATTAATCGCCTCAGAATAGGTAAGAGAGGCCCACGTTCCTAAAATTACAAAATATTACCGTTTGCACCAATTCACCTTCAGAGTGCTAATATTATAAAATAATAATTACATCTAACTATTCCGTACTTAGGTTCAATTACAATACAATTTATTATTTTTGTAAAATTATATTTTATTTTCTAATTTTTTTGAACTGTTTGTGAGTCCTTGGATTCCCTTATGTCATTCCAAAAACACCCTTGATTTATTGTTAGATTCATAATTTGTAGGATTCGTTTATTATTTATAAATTTTAGTGATGATTTTGTAATTTTGGTCATATATCAATGTAACACTCATAAAACAGTTAAGTGACCTTTACAAATTCTGTTAAAGGATTTCAGACCAAACAATATTTATAGGGACAAAAATATAACAATTAAGTGTATAACTATACATTTACAAATTCTGTTAAAAGATTTCAGACCAAACAATATTTATAGGGACAAAAATATAATTTTTTAATAATGATGAACCTCATGCCAAACAATATTTATAGGGACTAAAATATAATTTTTTAATAATGACGAATTGCATGAATATGATTGCGCTCCAACTCACTCAAGAAATGTTATTTCAGATAATAAACTACTAAAATAAACAAATTCAAAGGGTGAAGCACTGTTTGCCCTTATTTGAAGCATTATTTACTTAATTAAACTCGGAAGTTAAGATTTTGGTGTATATTATGGCTTTCTTATATGATTTAAATAGCCTTTCATCAAAATCCCAATATGCTGCGCAGGCGAGAAGTAGCATCTGCATAGCGTATCAAGCCCATGAAAGACGAGCTGAAAGCCTGAAACTGATGATGAGGAAATCGGCAAAAGAGTCGTTTCATTTGCAAAAGAGTTTTAAGTTACATTACAGTTCACTCTTTTAACTTTTTTCCTTTCCAGTTCTCATAATCCTTGTTCCATGATCCTGGAAACGAAGAATATCTACTACGATACGTACCTCGCTGCGCCTGACCTGCAGGCCGATCACTAAATATGTTCTCCAACTCTAACCAAACATCTCTGGCTGTAGTTAACTCAGCCACAATTTTAAGCTCAACGTCATCCAATACCCCCAAAATCCAGCCCATAATCAGTCTGTCAGTTCTCCAGATAACGGAATCTTCTTTGCGTGGTTGGATTTGGCCGTTGATGAATCGGAGCAAATCCTGGCTCTCAATCAGGCATAACATCTGTTTTTTCCATGAAGAGTAGTTGTTTGACTGCTTATCACCGTAGAGCTTCGAGGAGACGAAGTTGCTTACGTTAATCTTTGAGAGATGTGATATTCGAAAAGATTGCTGTTCATTTGCGTTGGGTAATGAGGTGGTGGAGGAAGCCATTGCTGAAGCTCGTAGCAACTAGTGAGTACCTTTAGGAAGGTACTAACTTATAAGAATAACTAGGAGGATTATTCTAATTACCCAAAGAAGACTATAGTCTATAAGGGCACGTTTACTTTTGTGCTAAAGGACGTACAGATATTAATATTAAACATCCATTTTCGACTGTTTACTTTTCTAATGCTCCAGCCACCGTTATTTGATCAGGCCTGTAGGTTAAGGGGATAATGGCGAGGCCACTAAACACGGCAAAATGCCATGTCTAGTTAATCATGGCTTTTCTCCTGCACTGAGAAATTACATCTTACCCCTGAACTCAGTGGCGGAGCCACTCATCAGTGAGGGGGTGCAATTGACCCCCCTCAAAAAAAAAATTTTTTAGTTATTATGTATATATATAGATATTTGTAATGTAATTTTATGGAATTTTTCATTATTGACCCCCCTCACCAAAGTTAAAATTAATACTAGTGAGGGTCAATATAATAAATTATTTGCTATCCTTTAGTATTATGTTTTGATCGATCCCCCTGAAAAAAATTTCTAGCTCCGCCATTGACTTGATCTTCTTTCCGGCCAGCATTTCCCTGCTGCCCGGTTCATCAGTGAGAACCTTGATGTTATTGGGACTAAAGTCGTAGTCAGTGATAAGCGTTTCATTGGCGGCATTCACGTCGTTGTAGCAACCATTCAACTGGTTCCATCCCATGGGCATGTGGGGGTAGTTGCAGCCTACTAGGAGAGCTTTATTCATACTTGTTTGTTGATTTTTATAAGCTAGGGCTGTCAACGGGTCGAATTGGGATAGTTCACGGCAGTTGAGTGGTGGATGGAAATCTATGAAAAGCTTAGAATGAATGGGTGGTAGGAACGGTGGAGACGAGAATTGAGATACTGAAATTGGAGAAGATGGGAAAAGCAACAAAAGTGGGATAGTGCCTGCGGTTGTCAGAGTTGTCAGAGTTTTGGTTAGAACTTAGAAGTTAGAAGTAGGATTTCCAGTTTCCACTCTCAATTTCTTTTCTTGTGGCAAAAAGGTTGAATCCCCAACTTCAAGGGCACCCCACACCCCGGCCCGACGAAGTAAGTGGGAGGAGGGAAATCAGGTACTCAGCGGCTCGTTAAGGGGGAGGTGTGCTCCTCACTAGGTCTACAAGGAACCCACCCTCAAAACCCAAATTAGACTCAAGAATAAAGCTCCCACACTGCAGCCTGTGGGAATCGAACCGTGCACCTTGTGGCAAATCTGCCACTCTCAATTTCTTTTCTATATATGCCCTTTGCGGAGGTTTACCTCACGTTTTAGAATAATTATTGGGCTACTAATCCAACCCAGTAAACATTGGATTAGTTACGGCCCATAAACAAAGTTACTAATGATGTTACTAATGGGTGGGAGAAACCAAGTTCGCGAAGAGAGGAATTCAAATCTTACCTTGAATTGTTGATCGAGCAAGAATCCATGAGGAAACTTGAGCTCAAAGGTTGAGGGGTGAAACCCTTCTTCTCTTCTTCCTTTCTCTTCTTCCTTTCTCTTCTTCTTGGGTGTCAAACGTTTCAAATGGGGGAGGAAAAGGGAAAAATGGCTGAAAAAGGAAGGAAGAAAATCGGACCGGTTCGGTTCAAACTATTAGAAATTAAATCGGTAGGGAGTTCAAATGACTTCAGAAAAATGTGAGGCTTACTTTGTTGGACTCGAATCAATGACGAAGTCGTGATTCGAATCCGAATTTTCGAGCTCAAGATAGCAACAAGGCTCAAAACACCCTAATATAATTAGGTCCCTAAATTGCAAATATTGGACAATAGAGTCCAAGTACATTTTAAATAAATTCTAAGACGCACGTAATTAAATTTAAATTGCACGTTGACACGTAAAACATGCGACGTCACAGAAATCACATAAATACTGAATTAAACTCTCTTGTAACGTCGTACTTGACTTGCTGGAAAAACGGGGTGTCACAAATCCTCTTACAGAAGGTTTCTAATTTCACATTCTTTTAAATTCTAAAAATGCCGAAAAATAATAAAAAGCCACATTTAATGCATTTGATCCGGAAGTACCAAATGACCGGACACAAAATTACAGGCATGCACCTAAAAGAATCATTTTAGACAGGAGAAGAAATCACTTATACCTATAAAACTTGTGAAAGGTTATGATTTTGAATTAATTTAGTACATATATATATATATATATATGTAATAATAATATATATGAACTAAGTATATAAATGTATATT
>JBBMKE010263273.1:0-14125 GCA_037834125.1 Lippia alba | reverse complement strand
AGGAAATCCAGAAACTGTTGGAGCAATGTAAGACAAGGGATGTCCAAATAAAGTGACCTCTTCTAGTGGCCCTGCCATATGTGTATATGTTTAGCTTCTCATTCGCTTGCTTTGCTCTTTTGCTTTTGGGTTTCGAGGTTCTAGTTCTCGCCTAGCCTAGTGAGTGAGTTGGTCTCCCGTTCACTTTGATTCGGACTCAGGCTTGGACTTTCCATTTCATGACCGGGTCCGAGTCTTAGTGCGAAGGATGTGGCGCGCCCTCTGTTGGGGTGTTACACCTTTACCAAAACAAATATTTAATCTTTGTTCGACCTAATCCACCCCGTCCCGCCAATCATACCCAAACAATCGGGAATTAATTTGGAACGTAAAATTTAAATATGGTATACGACCTACTCAACTACTATATTAAATAATACATATGCGGTCGATAACTCTCTCACAAATTAACTAATGAAGTGAAATTGACTAATTGACAAATAAAGTAACTTTAATTTTTCTCTCACTCTAGAAGTTGTCTTTTCGTAGATATTCTCATGAGTTGATCTCTGTTGTTTTCTGAAATTTTATTTTTTTATCCTTTATTTCTCTATTTTCTTTTATTATTAATTTTCTTTCGCTTGAGAATAGTTATTTTTTTTATATGAGAGCAGATCTTATCTCAAATTAGATTAATTTTACTTTCTTTTTCCTTCAAAATTTTAGATTTACAACAATTACCACTAATCGGATATAATTTGGTTGTGGCTATTGAATATGGCAAATGTGTTGATATTATAAATCAAATCGAAACTCTCAACGTATGGAACATAACTGTGGTTTTGAAATTAAATTCCGTTATTCTACAAAGGCGTATCACAAGTCAATGATGATGAGAATGGACCAACGAAACTTTGTAGGTAGATTATGACGGTTTTTGACGGTTAATTGAGTCGAATGATGTATGAATTTTATTTAATTTAAAAAGTGGAATACGATGGTGATGATTTTGACTTTAGTTCCTAATGTGTAATTATATCAAATTTTAGACCGCCATTGTCAATATTCGAAAAAATTAAATGGTAATGGATATTACGATGCAGTAGGTCTGTGATATGGATACTTGATATTTATGACTGGGCCAAGGCCCAATATGACAACAAACAGTTCAGCCCAAGCCTAAAGGCCTGAATATGTGTGCCACCGAGATAGCCCATAAATTTTCTCTCCTTATATTCTGAACGGACACTGAGCTCAACGTGGAGTCGTCGTCCAACATCCTTTTTAAGAGTAATTGTTGGACATTAGGGTAAATTTTCTCTATCAGTATGTAATTTTTTTTATTTGTAATTAATTACATTTTTTTCCCCTTATATGTATGTTGATTTTTTTATTTTTTATTTTTTATTTTTTTTTTGTGTTGGAACCTTATGTGTATGTTGATGAGCCATAGTCTGTCCAAACAAATTAAGCTAAATATCATTTGATTTAGAAAGTCAAAAGGCGGAGAACGAATATGCACCATAATATTCTAGGCCTACTAGCTTTGCCTTTTTTTTTTTTTTTGACAACTAGCCACAAGGCAAACTAACAAGATTTCCTAGCAACTATGTCCGAAACTAAGGAAGGAACATCCGAGGAATCGACACAGGTCGAAGCCGCATTGCAAGCTAACAAATGTGCAGCTGAGTTTGCACCACACCGAGTGAAAGAAAAGCGAAGATCCTCAAAACACGATCGAAGAAACTTGATATCCTCAATAATAAAACCAATGTCTGAGCTATCCTCCTCCATCGCCAGAATGCTATTGACTACGTTGAGACAGTCTCCTTCAAAGATGACACTTTTCCAACCAAAGTCCCTTGCCAAGCGAACCGCCGCCAGCGCCGCCAAGGCTTCCGCCACTAAGGGGTCCGATTGGTGTCGAAATCTATTGGTTTCCCATCCAACACAGCAGCCTCTGTCATCTTGCGCTATAACTCCAATGACAATAGCATTGTCGCCCATGAATACCGCTCCATCATAGTTAAGCTTAACCCATCCACTTGCCGGCTTGATCCACGTATAGCCTTGTGGAATTCATTGTTGGACAAGCAACTCATCGTCGATAACTACCCCTGAAGCAGATTTCCTTTAGCCATCTCCACCAGCACTTCCGGTGACTGATTAATCCCCTCTTCCCTCTTTTGATCCTATAATTCCAGATTTCCCACATGAGGCAAAGAAGAACTTCGACCAAATCTGAATCCTCCACATACACCAGATTTAAAAATGAAATCTGGAAATTACTTTGGAGCTGCTGTATCCACTCGCGAGGTATGGGAGCAGCTCGCCAAACACTCTGGACCCACGGACAACTCACAAAAACATGCCTCTCATCTTCAGCCTCTTCCTGACAGTGGATGCAATGAAAGTTAACCCCACAATGACGACGAAGCAGGTTAGACCCCGTCGGCAGAATTTGGTGGATAACCCGCCTCAAGAAGTGCTTGATCATCGGGTGAGCTTTCACTCTCCAAACTTTCGTCCAATCAGCAGTCAACAACACTTGATGGGGCGACCCTCTATCCCGAAACTCAAGCTCCTTAACTAAATGATAACCGTTTTTCACCGAATACCGACCATTCTTATTGTAATGCCAAAGCAGCGCATCCCCTCGAGGGACCGAACCCAACGGAATACTCAAAATGAGCTCCGCTTCTCTCTCAACAAACACCGACTTCACCAAATCTTCATTCCAAAGCATAAGACCAGGTAGCATTAAATCTGAGACCATTTCCGGGCTATTAGCATTCTTCCGTGTACGCGCCATGAACCCTTCGCTATATGGGATCCACCTATCCCGCCAAATATTGACCGATTTACCATCTCCTACACGCCACCTAGACCTGGCAGTCAACAAATATCTTGCCCCGAAGAGGCTCCTCCAAGTGTAAGACGAAGATCTCCCTAACGAGGCTTGCCATATGTCTGAGTTAGGGTAATATTTTGCTTTTAACAACTTCCCCAACAAACTATCCGGGAATTTGATCACCCTCCACAATTGTTTGGCAAGCATCGCATCATTGAAAGCTCTAAAGTCCCGAAACCCCAACCCCCCTCTATCTTTTCTTAAACACACCTTGTCCCACACCATCCAATGCATCTTCTTATCCCCTCCATTATTCCACCAAAAAATGCAAATGGTGGAGTCAATATCATGTAACACATTATCTGGAATTCTGAAACAATTCATAGCATACGTCGGAATGGTCTGCAACACCGCTTTAATGAGGATCTCCTTTCCTGCTTTAGAGAGAAACTTCTCCGAGTAGCCATGAATACGTTTTCTGATTTTATCAAGTATGCCCGCAAACACCGCCCGTCGAGACCTCCCAACCACTGACGGTAGCCCTAGGTAGAGATCTAGCTTATCAACTC
Organism: Lippia alba; assembly: GCA_037834125.1. Lineage (NCBI taxonomy): Eukaryota > Viridiplantae > Streptophyta > Magnoliopsida > Lamiales > Verbenaceae > Lippia > Lippia alba. The sequence continues at coordinate 10,726 of JBBMKE010263273.1, read as the reverse complement.
GCCTAACCCCAAGAATTTCAGCTAATCCCTTTTGTACGTCCAGGCTCACATTTTTACTAAACATGACTGATGATTTCTGAATGTTAATGGTCTGTCCCGACAACCGCTCATAACGACTCAACACATCCTTAATACAAAAGACCGCCTCTAAATCTGCTTTGCCACATACCATAGTATCATCAGCAAACAACAAATGGGAGATGGTAGGGGCCCCATTACAGATTTGAACCCCCTTGAGCTTCCCACTCTGCTCCTCAACCTGTAACAGAGAAGAAAGTACTTCTGCACACAAAAGAAACAGATAAGGGTAAAGAGGATTTTCGGGACCAGAGACCCCTTTCCGGGACCAGAGACCCAAACTCACAGCCATCGAGCAAAAAAGAATAGGAAATAGTGGAAATACAGGTCATAATATGGGAAATATAAGCAACTGGGAATCCTAACCTGACCAAGAGCCGTTCGAGGAACCTCCATTCCACACGGTCGTAAGCTTTGCTCATATCGAGCTTCAGGTTCATATAACCGTCCTTTCCTGCATTCTTACTCTTCAAGAAATGATTAATCTCAAAAGCAACCAGGACATTATCGCTAATAAGACGACCAGACATAAAAGCAGATTGATTAGGAGAAATGATGAGATTCAAGAGGGGTTTCAAGCGATTAGCTAGGACTTTGGAGGCCAATTTGTAAACCACATTACAGAGGCTAATATGACGAAATAGAGTGATAGTATCAGGGGATTTACATTTGGGAATAAGCACGATGTGCGTGAAATTGAGTTTCTTATCAAAAAAACCATTATTCAAAAAATTCAACACACAAGCAACGACGTCACGACCCACAATGTCCCAATAATGCTGAAAAAATAAGGGGGAAGGCCATCCGGCCCCGGGGATTTAAGGGGATACATAGATTTTAGAGCAGTAGTTACCTCCAAGGCTGTATACCGGGAAAGAAGACGATTTCCCATGTCATCACTAACCCTCCTACCAATACAAAGAAGCCCCCGATCCAGCTCCTCATCCGAACAGATGCTCGAGGTAAATAAACTACCAAAATACTTTTCAATTATCCTCTGGATATCTTCCTGATTGCTGCATTTGACACCATTCTCATCATAAAGGAAATCTATATGATTATTCATCTGCCTCTGTTTCGCCTTGGTGTGGAAAAATCTGGTATTTCAATCCCCCTCCTTCAACCAGTGCATCTTAGCTCTCTGTTTCCAAGCAATCTCCTCATTTGTAAGAACATGATCGATTTTCCTCCTTATTTTCTGCATTTCGGACTTAGAAGCATTAGTAATAACATTCTACTGAAGGTAATGCAACCGTTTTTCCAACTTGGCTACATCAATATCACCTCCCCTCTTCAATGATTGCCTCAAATTAATAAGACCGATCTTACAGTTTTTAGCACTAGAAATGATCGATCCCACTGTTGTACCTGCTCCATTACCGTCCCACAAGCCCTCAACCATGCGTCTACAGTCCTCTTGTCTCACCTAATGCGCCTCGAATCTAAAAGGACGGTTTTTAGTTCGACGTCTGGGAGCAGGCCTATGAAGCACTGTGAGGATCGGCAGGTGATCAGAGCATGAAGCTTGGAGATGCTTAACATGAGCCTGAGGAAATAGTCGTCTCCACTCATCATTTGCAACTGTTCTATCGAGCCTCTCTCTCAAAGTGTTCGGGGAAACATAATTTCGAACCCAAGTAAATTGCGGACCCGGGGAAAACCCAAGATCAGTCAGTCCCGTGCCACTCAAAACATTAGCAAAATCTTGCATAAGACCCAACGGACGAGCATTACCACCTTCCTTCTCACTATCCAAAAGAATCTCATTAAAATCATCGTTAATCATCCACGGAAGAGAGTTCTGCCTCCCCAATGCACGAATCAGATTCCAAGACATTCTCCTCCTAGACCATTCAGGAAATCCATAGAACCCCGTAAACCTCCACGGAGTCGAACCGCCCACTTCAGTCACTCTAACGTCAATATGGTTCTGTGAGTAACTAATGAGCGAAACATCCACATCCTTCTTCCACAACAGAACAAGGCCACCACTACTATCAACTGCATCAACGCCAAAACCATTCAAATTCAACTGATATTTGAAACTGTCAACCCTCATCTGCTTGCATCTAGTCTCACAAAGGAAGATCAGCTAGGGGTTATGGTCCCTCATCAGAGACCGGAGGTTATGAACTCGCCAGGGACCCCCCGGGCCCTGGCTGTTCCAACTTAAGTAACTCATTGGGATCGGCGGAGCCGCTGAACGACGTCCGCGTTGAATCGGTAATATTGGTGCAAGAAGAAGACTGAATAGTAGACTCGAGAGGATGGGAAGAGGAAATGAAGGTTGCGTTCTGAGATTGGGGTAGTGGGGATGGAGTTTTGGAACGGAATTTACGGTTCTTTTTGGGTTTGGGAGTAGGAGCATCTGGAATGCTCAGCTGGAGTGGGATATTGACCAACCCGGAGTCCCAAGATATGTGAGGGAGAGAATGATTTTGGCCTTGAAAGGAGTTCTGTATCTTGGTTGGGGGATTCTCAGCAGAAGCTACTGTCGATATGGTGAGGGTGTTAGGTTTATGCCGCTGCTTTTCAGGGCTTAGAGATTCAGTGTCGGGCCTAGGGCGAGAGGTTTTCACCACCAAAGAATCAAGAGGACTGACAGTATAATGGTGATTTTGGACAGTATGCGAACCAGAACTGACAGGGATGCGTGGTGAGGAGAGTGAATTGGGAACTTTAAGACCAGGAGGTATATAGATAGAATTTAAATGAAGATGGTTACTGATGTTTGAGTGAGAGGTAGGAAAGGTGGCTGACATGGAATGAGTAACTGGGATTACGTGAGAGGGGTGGACTGGGTTGACGCCAGAGGGGTGGTGAGGGGGCTGATCAGAAGAGACGAGAGCATGGCTGATTTGAGAATTTGCTACAGGACTAGCGATATTATGAGGAGCAGAGCTAGGAGGAACAGGAGCATGGAGCGAAGAGAGATTATCAGGCATGGGACAAAGGTTTGGGATCAGTTTAGGATCGTAGGAGTTCGTCCGAAGCCACGGGCCATAGGAAAAGTTGGGAGCGGGATCAATGAAATCCTCCTCATACCTTTGTGGGCAAAATCTGTCAACATGATCACAAATACCACAAATGTAACAAAAATTGACGAGCTGCCCATAAGATAACGAGACTGTTACCTTTCTTTCTGAAGGGAGCCGCAATTGGAGATAACGAACCAATGGCTCCGTCATGAGAATACCGACACGGCCTTTAACAGTTCCATCTACCAAATTAACCATAGGCTCTATTTGATTATCCTTACAGATGCCGATCTTGCGTGCCAGCAACTTAGCAGCGTCCACGTTCTGGTAACTAACCGGAAGGCCATGAATAGTTACCCAGAACTCACATCTGTCCAACGCCACGGTTCTAGGGTTCTCATCATCCTCCAGAGACCTAAGAATAACCGGGTACTTGTCAAAAATCCACAGAGATGTTTCCAACGCTCTCATCATATCCAGCTTGTGATTAAATACAAAAAGGAATCTGTCATCTGAAATCTTAGAGATCTCAAGGCCCTTGACCGGATTCAGTGCGCGGATCATAGTTAGCCTGAAATTTTCGAACCTGATAGCACGGCGAGAACAAACTCTTCCTACCAGAGACAGAGAATAATCTGTTATAGGGTCGCTTCTGATATTTGCCGGGAGATCCACACTATCAAACTCCTTCGAAGTAAGACTTAGCGAAGAAGAAAACCTAGAAATTTCTTCCTCCGAAAGATCCGGTTGCGGAACCAAGGAAGAACTGCTCGCCGCCATGGTTAGTGATGACACCGGAATTCTTCCCGGGAGTAAATACAGCCACGAGGAAACCTAAACAAAGCAGAAAAAGAAAAGGTTAAGACAAAACGAAAGGGGGCCAGAGAAACGAGAACGAAAAGAGAGAAATCAGATTTGAAGAGAAGAAAACAGGAACAGAGGGCGGCCCCGGCGAACGATGATGGTGAATGATGGCACTCTTGCGTCTCCGGTCGTCTCTCTGATCGACTAACTAGGGTTTCGCAAAGGCGGCTCTCATACGAAAGCACAAAGAATCTCACATGCGAGGGAAAGTTAGTCTATATTTTTGCGTGTATTGAAAATTTAAAATTTAAACCAACCACGTACTAGCTTTGCCTTTTAATTGGAAAGGTTAAGCATAAAATATGAGTGCACATATTTCTTAGTATTTATATATTATTTTTAACAATATCACTATCAAGTGATACATATAAAAAAAATATAGGGTTAATTAAACAAACTTCCCATATTTTGCGTCTTAGGGTAGGTTGTCCCCTTTCTTTTATTTTGGGTAATTTGTCTCCCTAACTTTTCAAAATTGTTGCACTTAACCCATTTCCGGTGGAATTTTGGGGAATATTTTGTTCGTTTTTTTTCCTTGATTTATAAGGCTAAATTTGTACAAATTAGATTTCAAACATGTTGATGTTATATATCAAATCGAAGGTTTTGACACAAAGAACAAAATGGTGCTCTCAAAATCAAAATCCAACAACAAACAAATAAAGAATCATCTGTCAAAGATGACGAACGAACGAACGACGAAGCTTTGCATATAAATTCCAACGCTTCTGATAGCTAATAGGGCTATTGGGACTTGGATTATATTCTTTTTGAGGAGAGGAACACGATGGTAGGGTATTGGTTCTTGGATCAGCGTTACGAAGGAGAAATAAACAGTCAAAGTTCAACTTGATTGGAATATTCTTAGAATATTCCACTGAAAACGTTGAAAATGGGTTAAGTGCAACCATTTTGAAAGGATAAAAAGCAAATCCCCAATATGAAAGGATAGGGGAAGTCCGCCATGAGGCACAAAGAATCGGGAGTTTGTGTAATAACCCAAAAATAAAAAGAGTATGAAAATATTCCTAAAGGCCTTTCTCGTCAAATCATTTTACAAGAGTTTCAGCATTTAAATTTACGATTTCAGATCAATCGATAATCTTGCATGTTAGATAAGAACAATGGAGTAGCAGGCTTGATGAGAATTATGTAAAATATTGTTTTTGAAATATCCATATTTGAAATTTTATTTCAATTAGACTCGATTGAACCGTAACGTAACAACCAGATAATTAAATATATTGTACTTACTATTTAATTATCGATAACTCTTAGTTTCAATGAGTGGTGGTTTAAGAATCGGGTGTTTGAACATCTCGTTTCAGCTAGTTTTATACGAAAAGAAGAGTCTCGGTAAAAATTCTAACTTCGTGCTGACCCGTTATCCCCCCAAACAAAAATAAAAAATCTTTTGATCATCCTTTTTAAAATTTTTACCGAAAATAATTATTCTTTTATTTCACTACTAATTTGACTAAATTAGATTTAAATTTTAGTTAAAATTACCTCAAGCCATGTCATACAAATTAACAAACGGGACCAATTTATTTTTATCATCTCTTTATATTATATTTTTCTTTTATCTCATTTATTTAGATTCGACTTAAATCAAAAGATTTGATTATAAAACTTGTTATATTGATGATACTTATATTTTTAAAAACTCAAAAACTAAGTCTTTTATTAAAATAGAATATTTAATATCATTATGCACCACTTGATATACATGATTAAATGTAACACTCATAAAAAAGTCATAAATTGATATGGTTTCTGGGCCAGGTGCCGGCGGTGAGCTTGGAGTAGTTACGGATGCTGTTGATGAAGATGTTGGAGCTATGTTGGATGGTGGCATGGAGGGTTCGAAGGCGGCCAGGCGCGGGAAGCGGATAAGGAAAGCTCCAATGTGGCAGAAAGAGTTTGAGATGGGAAAATCCTAGTGCATGGAGGATTCCTTGTTTTATCGTAATTTATGTTATTTGTTGATTTAGTTAATTTAAGTGGATTATTGGTATTTGCTTAGACGACCCTACTTTTGGGGGCTCGTATTTAATTGTGTTGGAACACTATTTTTCATTAAGCATAAATTACAAGTTTTCTCTTCAACCCTAATTCTAGCGTCTCTCTCTACCTCTACGTTCTTCCCTATCGGCGGGTCTTGTCGGTGAGCACGAAACTGCTCTAACGTTCCATTATCTCAGTTCATATCATTGGTGCTCTCGTTGAGAGAGTTTCGATGGCAGATACGGTTACTTCAGTTAAGTTCGAGGAATTCCAGGAACTCAACGCTGCAACGCAGAAAGAGTTACAGAAACAGTTGGATGTGATTCAGAAATCCCTAAGTGCGTTGGTGACGATGATGGATCAGCCGGCGTCGACCTCACACTTGGCGGTACAACCGCGGCAAGAAACTGGTGGGCCAAACACTAACCCCAATCCGATAGCAAAATTAAGACTGGATATGCCCAAGTGCGATGGGTCGGATCCGTTAGGGTGGCTGTTTAAGGCACAAGAGTACTTTTCGTTTTATGGGGTCGCAGAGGAATCCCGCCTAGCAACGGTGGGGTTGATGATGGAAGGGTCGGCGTTAGATTGGTTTCGATGGCGACAACGTTGTAATTTGTTGGAGTCATGGCCTGATTTTGTGGAGAAATTCAAGTTGAGATTTGACCCATTGAACTACGTCGATTACTTCGGGCTGTTGGCGAAGGTGCAACAAACGGGTTCAGTGGCGGAATATCAATCGGCGTTTGAGAGGATTCTGGTTAACGTGAACGATGTTTCAGAAGCCAATTTGCAGTCCTTGTTTTATGCAGGGTTAAAACCCCATCTACAGCATGAAATATTGCTAATGAAACCAACGACGTTGTCGTCTTCGTTTGCTCTGAGAGGGAATTAGAAGCGAAGCATCGGCCCTGGAATCATAGTATGCACTCGCGGTCGTTTAGGGGACCCGTTACGGCGGCCAAAGCTGGGGTTCCGACATCAGCGGTGGCAACTACACCGGCGCGTGCGCCACCATTGCTACCCACTCCTACGGTTAAGGCTGGGCCCATGACGAGTTCGAATCCAACCCCAATCCGGAGATTGACTTATGAGGAGAGGAAAGCTCGCGAGAAACAGGGTTTATGCTACAACTGTGATGCCAAATGGGAACGAGGGCATCGTTGTGGACGTTATTTGTTGTTAATGGGCGCGGACGATGATGAGGAGGATAGCGTTGAGATCGAAACTGAGGGGGCAGATGAGGTGGTGACAGTCGACGTGTCGTCTCTACATAGCCTGGCGGCTGGCTCTAATCCTCGCTCGCTGCGACTTTCAGGAATGATTAGAGAGAGGGTGGTTACAGTGATGATAGATGGGGGTAGCACGCATAATTTTGTGCACCCGGGTATAGTGGAGAAGTTACAATTTCCAGTGACCGGAGTTCCACCATTCCGGGTTTATATGGGCAATGGCGCGTACTTGGTTTGCAAGCAACAATGCACGGGGGTGCCGTTACTGATGCAAGGGACGGTGTTCGACGTGGACCTTTTTGTGTTGCCAATACACGGCTCACAAGTGGTGCTTGGCGTAGAATGGTTGCGGCTATTGGGGATAGTGGGGCACGACTATGAGAACTTGACGATGGAGTTTATGTGGGGCGGAAAAAAAGTCATGCTTAAGGACGGACCCGAACCCCCGAAGGCGATCAAGCTCCATCACTTGGGCATGCTGCAAGCTACGGCCGAAATCTCGGCATGTTTTGAGTTGTTGGTAGAGCCGGGGGTGGAACCTGCGGGTGGAGACGTGACTGCAGAGGAGTTGGACCCGGATGTGAGCCGGGTACTTGAGTGTTTTGGGGCGGTTTTTGAGGTGCCGACCGGGTTACCCCCTGCCCGTTGGAGCGATCATAGGATCAGGCTGCTGCCAGGATCGACGCCAGTTAATGTCAGGCCTTATAGGTATCCCCATCTTCAGAAATCAGAGATAGAACGCCTGGTGACGGAGATGCTGGAACAGGGCATTATCAGGCCGAGCCGTAGCCCTTTCTCATCACCGGTGTTATTGGTGAAGAAGAAGGATAGTTCGTACCGATTTTCCGTAGATTATCGGGCACTGAATGCAGTTACTGTACCAGACCATTTTCCGATACCAACGGCGGATGAACTCTTTGATGAGTTGGGGGCGGCGAGATGTTTCACTAAGCTCGACTTGCGTTCGGGTTATCATCAGATTCGAATGCATGAGCGGGACATCTATAAGACGGCGTTTCGGACGCATGAGGACCATTACGAATTTCGGGTGATGCCGTTTGGGTTGACCAACGCTCCGTCCACTTTCCAGGCGTGCATGAATCGCCTCTTTGCTGCTTATCTTCATAAGTTTGTAATCGTGTTTTTTGATGATATTCTAGTTTATAGCTCTTGTTTAGCTGATCATGTATTGCATTTAGAAAGAGTATTATCATTGTTGCAAGTTAACGAGTTCTTTGTGAAGCGGTCCAAATGTTCTTTTGCAACAAAGTCGATAGAATACTTGGGACATATTATTACAGAGGGATGTCTTAAAGTTGATGAAGGGAAGATTGCCGCCATGTCTCGGTGGCCACTGCCCCAATCCGTGAAACATCTTCGCGGGTTTTTGGGACTTACGGGGTACTACAGACGCTTCATTCAGCGGTATTCACAGATAGCCGCACCTTTGACTGACTTATTAAAAAAAGACGGCTTTGTGTGGACGGATGAGGCGGCAGCGGCGTTCCGGACACTAAAGACGGCCATGTGCGCCGCCCCTGTGTTGAGATTGCCCGATTTTGAGGCTTTGTTTGTAGTGGAGACGGACGCGTCCGGGACTGGGGTAGGCGCGGTCTTGTTACAGGATGAACAACCTGTTGCATATTTTAGCAAAAAATTGGGCGCGCGGAGGTTGGCGGCATCGACTTATCACAAAGAGTTGTATGCAATAGTAGAAGCGGTGCAAAAGTGGAGACAGTATCTTTTGGGGCGGGAATTCGTAATTAGGACTGATCAATGGAGTCTCCGTGAATTGTTACAGCAAGTGATACAAACCCCCGATCAGCAGTTCTACGTTAGGAAACTTCTGGGGTTTCGGTTTAGAATTGAGTACAAAACTGGAGCTTCGAATATAGTGGCGGATGCGCTATCTAGGCGGGAGGAGGAAACCGACTTGGCGCACAGTTTCGCGATGGTGTCTCAACCTGTCTCGGACCTGTGGGAATTGGTGAAGAGCGAAAATGCCACGGAGACAGACCTCAAGGAATTGCATGAGGCTCACGGTAGAGGTAGTTTGGATGCGCCCTTTGTGGTGCGAGAGGGAGTCTTGTTCTATGGGCATCGATTTTGCATTGGCAGGAATTCGGTGTTACGGGGAAGATTGTTGAGAGAGTATCATGACTCACCAGTGGGGGGTCATGCAGGAGTACATCGGACTTTTCAGAGATTATCTAATGTTTTTTATTGGTCAAATATGAGAGCAGATGTGCGAGATTATATCTCTAAGTGTTTAGTTTGCCAATCTACGAAGTTCTCAATGGCGCCTCCGGCGGGCCTGCTGCAACCGTTACCGGTACCGAGCAAGGTGTGGGAGGATGTGAGCATGGACTTCATCACCGGGTTGCCGGTGTCGCGGGGTTTCTCCGTTATTATGGTGGTGGTGGATAGGCTGACAAAATATGCCCACTTTGGTCCATTACCGGCGGGTTTCTATGCGCATCGTGTGGCACATTTGTTTACGGAGATGGTAGTGAAGTTGCATGGGATCCCTGCTTCTATAGTGTCGGATAGGGATCCTATATTCACTAGTAAGTTTTGGACGTCGCTGCATAACTTGAGTGGGACGACGTTAAAGCTCAGCTCGGCATTCCATCCTCAAACGGATGGGCAAACAGAAGTAATGAATCGAGTGTTGGAGCAGTACTTACGCTGTTTTTGTCACGACAAGCCAACTAGGTGGACCGTAATGCTTCCGTGGGCGGAGTATTCGTTGAACACAAGTGTTAACACCAGCATTGGAATGACTCCCTTGCAAGCTGTTTATGGGAGGACGCCTCTGGAATTAGTTCCCTATACACGGGGGGATAGCAGTTTACCGATGGTCGAGGAGGTTTTGGCGGATCGTGACGAGGTGTTGCGTTGTTTGAAGGAGTATTTGATGACGGCACAGGTTCGGATGAAGAACCTGGCGGATTTGAAGAGGCAGGAAGTGGAATTTGCTGTAGGAGAGTTGGTCTTGCTGAAATTGCAACCTTACCGACAGGTGTCGGTGGCCAAACGGGGGTCGCAAAAACTGTCTAAGCGTTACTTCGGTCCTTATGAAATTGTGGAAAAGTTGGGACCCGTGGCTTACAAGTTGAAGTTGCCGGAATCATCGAGGGTGCATCCGGTTTTTCATGTGTCGTTGCTTTGTCGTTTTAAGGGGGGGAGCCGGATAAGATCATTCGGGAGTTACCGGAGGATTTAGTAAGTGGACGTGTTCCTTCCAAGCCTGTAGCAGTTCATGAGATGCGGCGGGTTCTAAGGAATGGAAGGGAGGAAGATCAATGGTTGATTCAGTGGTCGGATGGTACTTTAGATGATGCGACGTGGGAGCCCGTGAGTCGTATCCAGCAAGAATTTCCTGAGTTACACCTTGAGGGCAAGGTGTTTTTTAATGGGGGAAGGAGTGATATGGTTTCTGGGCCAGGTGCCGGCGGTGAGCTTGGAGTAGTTACGGATGCTGTTGATGAAGATGTTGGAGCTATGTTGGATGGTGGCATGGAGGGTTCGAAGGCGGCCAGGCGCGGGAAGCGGATAAGGAAAGCT
>JBBMKE010263164.1:0-14125 GCA_037834125.1 Lippia alba | reverse complement strand
GCCGTGTTCGACACGCGTGTCCCTTTTTTTTTTTTTTTTCGGGACACGCCTCCAGCCGTGTCCGACACATGTCGGAGGCGTGTCGGAGCCGTGTCCGTGTCCGACACGTGTCCGACACTGCACGGCCCCATTTTGGGGCGTGTCCGTGCATTCCAGTTTGATACTCATTCCATCTATGGAAAAGATGGTTTCATTTCTTTCCTTAAAAAAAAAAAAAAAAGATGGTTTCATTTCTTTTCTTCATAACGATTGAGAAATTAGAGTCAGTAGGGTTGAGAAAAAATTACAAATTTTGTATACTAACTCCATTAATATAATGTATATGGAACATTTCACTTTTTTATAATAAAATAGAATTGTATCTTATAAATCATACAGTTTGATACATTTTCTAATCAGAACTTGATTTTATCCTCTAGAGAGCTAACCGTATTTTAAAAGGTCATTGAGTTGTTGGATTCATTGTCCATGCAACACATTTTGACTTGATCAGGAATGTTGATATGGCGCAACGATGTCAACTACGCAGGGCTAGTTAACTTGGCACGACGAGTGTCAATTAAAAACTAGTAATCCGGCACATTCGTTGCATGTGCAGCAAATATATCATTATTTAAATATATTAAAAATAATTTTTATATTAATATATATTTTATACTTACATTTAATATAATAACTAAACTATGATAAATAAATAAATATGATAAAAAATAAAAAATATGTAAACAAAAGAATTGATGTGAGATGAGAAAAAAGAGAAATCTCTTCGCAAAGTCAGAGAGAGATAAAAGAAAAATGAGTAGAATATTATTGAAGTGACAAAAAAAGAAAAAAAAAGGAACTTAAGAAAACAAAATAGATGAAAATAATAAATAAAAAAATAAAGAAAGGAGTCCAAGAGTTCAAGAGACCAAAACGGTTACTATCTGTCTTTCTGATGAGTGTATATAAAAAATATTATTAAAATATATATATTTAACTTTTTATATTAATAATTATTGAATGAGTCTGATCATTGATGTTTAATATAATAATATAAATAAAAATTTAAAATAAAAGACAAGTATTATGTTCTTGATGAAGTTTGCCTTAGGAGCTTGATATGATCATGTTTGAGGTTCCTTGGATCATTTCATTCTCTCATAGTTCGTTGATGGGATCCCGATTGCAAGTCGTTGTTGGACACTCTCGATTTGACTTGGATCCGGTTTCCCAAATTGAATCTCCTGTCTTAGAATGACGATGTTCTCAACATCTTTGCATCATATGTATGGGTACTTAGGTCTTAATAGATAGAAAGTCTCATTACCCGTGTGGACACTTTTCTAAGGTTTGTATAGCGCTATAAGTAGGTTGTTTGCTATTGCTATAAGTGTTGCTCGCCTTTATACGCATGATATAAACGAACATAGGCGCCCAAATTCTAGCTTCAGCTTTTCTTGTTTTATATCGAAAAAGAATAAATAAATTTTACAATAATTAAAAAACACTAGAAAAACATTTAATATAAAGTAACAAAATATCATCTATATTATCAAAATAACTCATCTATTTTAATGAAAAAGAAAAAACACAATATCTTTTAAATAGAGTTTTAAATAAACGCAAATAATTAATTAAATATAATTGATAAGTAATATCTAAAAATATATTCTAGCTTAATCTATACTATTATATTATACTATTATATTAGCCGAGAAATCCAAATTTGGTCTTTTAAACTCTCAAAATATTTTATTTTTTTATTCTTTATTTATTTATTTTTGTGAAATTTTATCTCTTGCACGTTTTTCTTAACTTCTTTTTTCACTCTCATTACTTCTCTTCTTAACTTATCTTTTATTTCTGAAATTCTTTTTATTTTAAATGTTATCACTTTTCACATATATTTTAAATTTTTATTATTAATAATATAATAATATTTTATACAGCCATCCATTTATTTATTATAATTTAATAACTATATTAAAATTAATTATAGAATATATATTTAATAAAAAAATAATTTTTATATATTTATATAATAATTATTTTTATTTGCACATATATGAAATGTACAAATTACTAGTTATGCTTAAATAAGCCAAAGTTATTTTTCAAATATTTTCAAACTGTCAAAAATTAGCACGTATTTTACAACAACTTATTTGTAGGGTTTGCAAATACTCCCACACTCCCAGGACCTTTTTCACTTTCAGCATCAGCTTTTTAGGTTGTGAAAATGGCGAGGAACCATCATCTGATATCATACGTTCCCACCATACTCGATTCTGCCCCATCCTTTACTCCCCTATCAGGTATGGCGTTCTTCCCTCTACTTCGACTTTGTAAATTTCTCCCTTTTATCACTGGGTAACTCGTGTCAGGGTTTTCTCGGTTGATTTCATTGTTACCTTTTGCTGGGTTAATCGGGTGTTTGACGAATGTATTTAGTTTAGTTTAGGTCAGTGGAATTTGTTTGTCTCTTAGAGGGGAAAAAAGTATGGGACTTTTGTTGCCATTAAAGTTTGATTTCTGATTTACCATTGTTATCTTTCTTTCGTGTTTTGTGTTCTTTGGGCATTTCAGACTTAAATCGAGGGCAGACTAGCGGTGCTGGAAGACAACCTCGAGAAAACAATTACCAAGAACAATGTGATGTGAATGAATGAATCTGTACAGAACTCTCCGTTAAATATGAGTGAAATGATGGGTGTATTCCGGCAATTTGTGCAAGTTTGTCAGCAACAGGTGCAAGATCGTAGGCTAGAAGAAGAAGAAAGGGTGAAGGATAGTAAGCACAATCGTTTGAAGCTTTTTCTGCGTTGTGATCCGCCTAAATTCTATGGCGGATCTGATGCTAAAAAGGCCGAAGCATGGATCGTAGAACTTAAGAAGATTTTCAGGGTTATGTGTTGTGACGAAGAGGAACAAGTAGAGTATGCTGTTTTCCTCCTGCAAGGACCAGCTTACAATTGGTGGAGACTCGCGGAGCAAAGTTGGAATGCAAAAAATAAGCCACTGACCTGGACGAGCTTTGTTGAAGCATTTAGAGATAGGTTTGTGCCTCTAGTTGTGAGAATTTATTGGGGGAGCGAGGTGATGGATTTAACTCAAGGATCCAGAAGCGTATCTGAATACGACGCTGAGTTTACTCGTCTTGTTTCGATTGTGCCTTACATAATGAATGATGAAAGGCTAAAGACTGAATATTTCATCCAAGGTTTGCAGCCTGAAATTCAAACATCCACCATTTTAGCACGTGACGTTAAGGAATATAGGGAGGCTGTCCGTGTAGCGATTAATTCTGAGGCATTTGACAAACACCACAAAGCTCCAAAAAGAAAAGCTCAAGCCCCACTAGCTGGAAAACGAAAGTTCAAAGGCAGAGCATATGCTTTCGAAGGATAATAGTTGTCCGATCCCACAACTATAGCAGAAGGTACAATTCACATCATAAATACTTCTACAAGAGTTTTATATGATTCAGGGGCCTAAATTCTTTTATAATGCTCTCCGTGTAAGCCAGTTGAAAGGCACACTAAAACATTTACCTTCTAGCTTTGAGATTAGCATGTGTAGGGGCTCTAGCAACACCACTTATTTAGTCTTTACAGGATTGTCCTGTGAGAATAACTGAGAAGATATATGTCTCCATAGTCGAGGTTTTGATGTAATTTCAGGAATGGAGTGGTTATTATTGATTCAACCTAGGAAATCATATTGCAAAGTTATACCTTACTTTTTATCGGTGTATTGACTTGAGCACAGGGTACACTAGCGATTTATTAGAGTCGAGGTGTCTTATAGACAAGGCAAGCTCTTACTTACACAAGGATTTTTGTGTCTTTAATCGTATTGTGCAGTATTAAGATTGGAGAGAAATCGTTTACTTCTCTTGTGCATATTTGGATTACATGTATTTGAGAATAATATCAAGTTTCATTTCAATGTCCTGAGATCTTTCATTGTATTTGTTTGATTTTTCAGTCTTTTGTTTAACATATTTACTGGTAATTGGTATAACTGAGTCATTCTGACTTACAATCCTATTCCGTATGTTCTTGCCTCAAATTAGAGATCTTTGGTGAACTTCATGCGAAGATGGGGACTTTTGCCGTTTAAGCTGCATCACAGTTTAAGCTATCGTCATTTTGCTCGACTTTTGCCCTTCAAGCTAGTGTCGTTTTGGTTGAGACAATCAACACCCTTTTGTCGTCGGCAGAACAATATCGACATGTTTTATTGTAGATATACTATTTTGTGATGAATTGCTTAGTTTACATGTGCTTTGTGATGCATTGTAAATATTAATATACTATATCGATAATTTCCACATCACAGTTAGTTTTTTCGATACGTGCATCTTTGGACCCCAATTGTAACTGGTTGAACTTGTCTGACCGCCTCTCCAGTTTGGTTTTCAAAATTAGGGAGAGGTAAATGAAATGAGTCCGTTCGTCACCTAATACTAATAGACGATGCTGCCTCTCCAGTTTGGTTTCAAAATTAGTGAGCTAAACGAAACGAACCCATTCGCAAACATAATGGAACTATGCTGCCTCCCCTGTTTGGTTTTCAAAATTAGTGAGGTAAACCGAACAAGCACGGTCGCAAATCTAATAGAACTATTGTTTCTCTATATAATACTAGAATCATAACATTTTCTCAATCGAATAACATTACACGCAAAAGCATATATAATAAATTATTGTGTGAAATTCTTAAAAATATCTTATTATTTAAACTCCAATTAATTCGAGCTTGATATTAATAAATCCAAATCTTATGAAATCTCTACGAATTAATTGCTTTTTTTTTTAAAGGGACTTCAAAAAAGAGAAATCATTAGTCAGTATCAAGCAGATTCATCATAATATGAAAAAGATTAATCCATTCCACCCGACTCAAAGATTGATGGTCAATTTTAGCAAAAACATCTATGCAGAAGTTGTCATCTCTACAAGTGTGTTGGAGACGGCATTACCCAGGCTGTCTGAGAATAGTATTGTCATCTCTACGAATATGTTGGAAATGACATTACCAAGGCTTCCTAATTGCACGACTCTACGTATTAACTGTTGGGTACTTCGGCATGAATTTGTGTCTCTTATGTATGTATATTTGTTTAAACGGGGAATTACCTACGTATAAAAATTCAAGAATCACGTACTTAAATCGTATTATGTCGCACTATGCTGTATGTGTTGTATAAAATGGGGAGCAAACGAAAATTATAAGTCTCATTTGGAGAAGTGAACATAAATAATTTTGAAAATGGAGAGTAAACTAAAACCGATATCAGATTCAAAACCGATACTCTTGAGTCATGTCGTGTTAGTCTAATTCGTATACTGTTAAATGTCCCACATCGATTAAATGATGATGTGGTGTTCAATATATAATGGCATGGCAACCCTCCCCTCAATAGCTAGCTTTTGAGGGTGAATAAGGTCAAGCTCATTATTAATCAAATTTAAGATATACAGCTTAGGATTACTTGTGCATTGCATATTCATAACTTCACCTGTAATTGAAATTGCATGCTTAATTGAATTTGTGTTTATTGTTTGATACATGCAGCTTATGAATACTCGTGATTTTGCTTTGTTTGATTTAATAAATGACTGAAACAACAAGCTTAATTAAGTGCTTAGTTGCTTTAGCAGCTGAAGGAATACTTGATTCTTGTGAATGCTTTTACTTATTTAATTGAGTGAATGAACCTCTGGACCTAAATGATTATTTAAGTTGATTCATGTTAAAACTACATGCTTAACTTCACAGCTTTTTCATGACTGTTTATAGCCTTTTCCAATGTGCTTATTAACCATCATACATGCATACCTGTATCGTAGCTCTTTGTTACGGGTATTCCATCGCGATGCCCCCTTAAGATAGGATAAGAATGCTCAAACCTATGGTCTAGGAGATACCGGTATCAGTTGTTTAAGGTACTTAAACATGCATGTCATCTCATTTGAATATGTGTGTACGACACCTTTGAGGGGTGGACTGGTACTTCGAACAATTTTCTGGTACTTCATAAAACAAAGTACTAGTGCACAAAAAATAAAGATAAAATGGAATAAGTACTGAAAATAAATTGTACGAACGATTTATACAGGTTCGGTACCGAGAGCGTAATGTACCTACATCCTGTCCCCAAGTTGTTAGCTTGGGAGTTACAAGAAGATTTTCATTAAGCATTTGGAGATCACAAACAAAACTTTGTGACTCTTTACAACACAACTCATAGTATGATAGATAAGCTACACTAACTTGTCTATCTTACAACTCACACAAAAGAACAATTTTGCCATAAATTCAGCGACACGCTGAAGTACTAGAGGAAACATTCCTCACCATAAATCAAAATCCAGACTAACTGGAAGTACCAGAGGACAACTGCCTCATTACCACAAAATCAATGCACCCAGAACGCTTGGTACCAACACCACCAAGGGCGAATCCAGGATTTATGATAAGCGGGGGCTGAAAGTTCCTAAATCGCCTCAATATATTAAAAAAAAATAATAACTTGAAATTGATTAAACACATCAGAACTCATATATGGTACTATGTTCCCTCCAATATTCTCAAACTAAAGTTTTCATGTACAAATATTAATATGGTCCCTTATTAAAGAAAAAAACTAAATTTTTTTTTGGAATTATAATATTCTCTATCTAGTAATTAATCATTTCGGTAAATTATAAGTAAGTTAAAGTATAAATAGTTGAATAAAACAAACTATTAAGTCTTTATATTCGAAACTAAAATTCAAATTCACAAAATTTATTAAAATAATTTGTATTGAAAATTAGAATTTGTTTTGTGATATTATTTTGATAGAGTTAGATTTTGATTAGAATGACCTACATATGATATCTTTTATCTCTCTAATATTATATGATACATTATCTATGCAACAAGATATATTACACTAATAACTTGCATAAAAACACAGTACATTATTTTTTCTAGAGTGTTCGGCGCATCATAACAAAACATTTACACTTTTAATTTTTTTCATATTCGAGCGAGAGTTAAGTTATATCTAATATAATATATACATATAAAATTAATTTTTATAGTATTTAGTAAATTTTATACTCTTAAAAAGTATTAACTAATTTATTTCTAATAATATGTATTTATATTTTGAAAATTTGTTTTGAGGGAATTAATTAGTGGGAGGGGCTTGGCCTTAACTGGCTCTGCCAGTGGATAAAACCATAAACAACACACATGGAATCCAGAAAAATCACCAGAACCACATAACACAGAAACTCAGGACAGAAATCCACACAAGCCACCACTTAGGCCGTAATCCTCCCAATCAGTACCCATCCCCAAAAACACTTGACATCAAACCACAACAAGCAAAAATTACTAAACCAAACCCTAAATAAACAACAAACAACTCTCACTCCCACGGTTCACGCAATTACCTCGCTCCACGCGAATGCTAAATCTGATAATAACCGGCATGGTGACCTAATTCCTCAGCTGAAACTCCGACACTATCGCCCAAATTCGGGAAGTTCACCCGCCTCTCGACGATCCTCGGAGCATCGAAAAGAGCAGCATCATTTTCGACGATGTTAACCGGAAGATTGGGGAACAAGTTCAGCTCTCGAATTAGCTTCTCTGCAGTAACCGCCGGCGAATTCAGCGGCGGCCGGGGCAAAGCGACGACGGAGGAGATCGGCGAGAGAAGGAGAAGTAGAGAGAGGAAACTTAGAGACGAAGTATCCATTTCTGCTGGATTTTTCTTCACTCTTTCTTTCTGTCTGTGTTGCTCTGTACTGAAATTTGTAGCATGTATTTAATTTGTTATTTAATTGATGGCTCATTCCAAAGTATGCAGTAATTACACGATAAGTATAAAATATTCGTTCCTTATTATTCGTATACAGATTCGGGTTAGAATTATCTTGTAGGCGCATAGTATATTTGGGTAAATGGCACTTTGACCCCAATGTCTTAATGTTCTAGCATATTGCCCTCAAAATAAGTTTAATTGAAATTATTTGACCTCACTTAATTTTTGTCAAATATTGTAGTTTTTCTTCCAATTTTTTATTTTCAAACCGATTTTTAAATGAAAAGGGAAATTATCAATAGTGATATTCGATCGTGCAGTTTATAATACTACTTTTTAGTTCCTTTAAAGAAAACATTTCGTTACTAGTATTTCATTATATCTGAACCGTAATTTTACATTAATTATAAATTAATATAATATTCATAGTGATTTCGTCGGTAATTAATTGCATATGAATTGATGAGATTGGCTTCGAATCTCCATCGACAATCAAAGTGTGGGTTGAAATTGCCTTAGTTGGGAAAAGAGATGGCTAGAGAATTGAACAGTGTGAAAGTGTGCATATCTGATTTTGATTAAAAGAGTATATATACCGTTTGAATTAGGTTAAGGCGTGAATATTGCGGGTTCATGCGTTAAGCGGTTGAGAGACGTGCGTTCGCGGGTAACTGTCATGCACCAGGTGCCAAACGCGCTCGAACTCAACATCAAAGGAATTCGTTGCAGGCAAGACGGTGTTCCAACTCAACTTTGAGGGAACAAGTTAGGGAAAATGCATAGGAGGGAACATGTAAGAGAGAACCTCACAAGAGAGGGAAGACGATGTTAGGGTGCCAAAGAGGGAACGGTCCCTTAACTTATTCTTTGCAATATCACATAGATTTTTCAAATAAAATCTAAAAAATAAGTTTTTCCATTTATCTTAAATAAATGAATAAATACGATATCAAATGGTTAAAGAAATTGAAGATTCTTCTACTACAATTTCCGCTTCGAATCTATTTTCAACTACATCAAACGAGGGTGGAGAAAAATTTTTCAAGCCATAAAAAAACTTTTAGAGAAAAAGAAATGAAATAAATTTTTTGACGTTTGTTTCATTTATTAATAGGAGCAAATCCTCTAAATAACATTTAGTTTTCTAATACATATGCTACTAATAAAAGAGTAAATTAAGAATTCTAAAATTATATGATTTTAATTTAATTTTGAAATAAATAGGAGTTAAATCAAGTATTTATTAATATACAATAACGTACCAAATGAAGTCATAATACCAACAGATAGTTGACTAAAGTGGATATGACTTGAGTTCACTTAAATAAGGTATTGGGTTCGAGTCTTGTGGATGTGAAAAACTAGGTTATGAGAGATTATCGCAATAAGCGCCTTCATCTACCTCGAGAGATTAGTCCTTCACTTAATTGAGTGGATGAAAACTCTAAGAGATAAAAAAAAATTGAAATCATCACGAAGGAGTATTAGAATAAAATATTACAAAATGCAATGATTGAGTATTTGTAATATTTTTGTGAATATGGGGTATGTGGTAATTTTATAAACTTAAATAAAATGTACATGTAAATTTTTTAATATTTTATTAAAATATAAACTTTCTTGAGTCAATTTGCAAGCTACAAGATAAAAGAATTGGGTTCGAGTTTAGTTTGAATGGTACTCAAATGTAGCTAGAATTTAACTTAGAGTTAGAATTACACAAATCCGAATTCAAATATAATCACAAATGAAAGAATCGAAAGAGAAAGAGAACCGCCGAAGTCACTGTTGGTATTTCAATTGAATTGAATCAACTAATAACACGACCCGCTACTTGGAACTATTTAAACACTACCTTTGTTGGAGAGTTCAGTTTTGAGAAATAAATGAATCCGAGAAAAGATGTTCGACCAAAGTGGGTAGATGGGATCATTTGAAAGGTTCAAAGACCTTTCGATTCCAATCAGGTTCTTATTCCAGCTTAGAGTTAGAATTACATAAATCCGAATTTAAATATTTGTTCTTTCGGTTCGACAGGATTGCAATCAAATATTATTGATCCTTTGATCTAGGTTTCTCAAATTTTATTCATATAGGGTATAGATTGGGTGCCAATAAAGTCAATAAGGACCAAACATTCAACATATTGTTCAGAATACATAATTTACCATAAAAAATACAACAATATTGTTTGTAGCTCGAGTAGACCATATGCTACAATTTTCAAAATACATCAACATATTTGTATCGGATTTTATTCGTACCGTTATAACATTGTTCATTTCGATAAAAGTATCGTAGTAATAAAAAATTCAGGCAATGTAAGTGAGGACTAAAGTATATATCATATATGCATATGTAACTCTATTTAGGCCTTCGGGATTAGTAGTACACAAAAACATTTGATTAGATTCAATATGACCTCCAAAGTACAAAATTTTGATTACAGGTATCTAAAACCAATATTTTTCTCACAATCATCTATAAAGCCATATATTGTTACAACAATTATGACTTCAAAGTAATAAATGCCATTAATTGATCCAAGAAATGTTCTTCTTCAAGAACAATAGCATATTTTTCCCAATTAACAAGACTTCAATAGGATCATCTAATCAAAAAGTCCCTCATCTTGCCATATATCGACCAAAAAATCAACCATCTCCTGCAAAACCTCATAAAATGAGCATGATAAATTTTAGTATTTTTTCCACAAAACGAGGAATATATACGCGAAAATTTTTAAAAACGCCAAATGTCAAAACTTTAGCCACGCCAGTGTGGAAATTAACAGCATGCTGACGTGTGACGTAATCCTCAATGTTTGGTGTTCAATGTTGCCGAGTGCATGTAACGAGAAGATTTGGATAAATAATAACAAATTTTCAGCAGCAAGAAAATGCAACATGGACCACTCGAATTCTTTTGTAAAACTCAAAGAAACTTACAGGTAAAGGTATTGTCTCAGGAAAAGGGTCGTGAGTTGACAGGAGGTCATCATACGCAGTGGACCAGCTGCAGTACCGAAACTTAACAACTAAATGTTCAATATTTACAAAAGATGAAAAAATAATAATGCGAATAAACTTTGTGGATTGAAACCTGCTTAAAATTAAGGGATAATGGGGTTTACATACCCTGAGATTTGGTCCAATTACACACGCTTCCCTAAGGTTCAAGAAATTACAAAACTTCCCCCGACATACTATGAGGCCTGAATTTTGACCTAATGCATGCTATTACCGTCATGAAATTTAGGGCCAAATATGAACGAGTATGCGCCATGCGCAAAAGGGATATTCCTGAAAAAACTAGGGACGACTTCATCAAAATTCATTGATCCACATATAAAGCAAATGCCATGACAAGGGAAGTATCTGTAATTCCTCAAATCTTAGGGAAGGTTTGTGTAATTAGGCCAAACTTCAGAAACGTTGTCAGTATAACAATCCTTATTATTATTCGCAAAAACTTTGTTTAAAAAATATATAAAAGTGTTTTTAAGTTCAGATTTCAACTATAACAAAAGAAAGTATAAGGAAACTATCTAGATTTCGAATGTACCTTAGAATTTGATCCTTTGGTGCTCTTTCCGGCCTCTGTGATAGATCTCCGATCCATTTTCTTCTGCTCTCGTTCCATTCAATTGCAGCTGCACAACACAATATAGACATATTATAGAGCTGGCATGTATATTTCTTGATTTTCATATTTTGTAGTTCGGAATACGGGTATCAGTAACAGAAAATAAAATTTCCCATGTACAAGTGAAACAACAAATTGCCATAATATCCAGTAGGACAATATTCACATGAAAACACAACTCTTGATTAAATGCAATGATAGTAAACTTGTAAAACACATAAAAGAGCATATACCGTGATTCACAAATATGTAAGTGCTTGTGCTATTCTCGACTGGCTTTTTTTGTTCATCATGTGAATTTTCCGAAGGTCTCTTCTCGTTGCTCATGGAAGTTTTACCATTAACTTCCATCATTTCTCAAACAAAATAACCATTCCCCTTGCCTACCCAAATCAAATGCTTCAATCGTCCCTTCAAGGTTGCTTCAAGAGAGTGTAGCTGAACAAAACTAGGCTACGTTTCGAAAACAAACATGGATCTGCAAATAAAATTTCAAACTAATCCTTTTAATATGCATGATCATAGGAAAAAGAAGACGAACAGATGATAGTTCTTGAAAACCTTATAGTAAAATCAAATGCAGGAAACGAAAATAAGAAAGCAATATCATGAAACCTTCATGGTGACTGTAAGTAATCCAGGTCACATTCAGCTTATAAGATTACTGATAAATGTAGTGAAATAAATAAACACAATTATACAAACAAAAACAGGGCAAAGAAAGCACCTTCGACTATAATACCGTGAACTTTATCACTTCGTATCAAAAACATTCGGAGTTTGCAAGCAACTTCCTCAGATGGCAGAACCTGAACCTACTACCTATAATATCATGAAAGACATGATTCCGAAATCAGTATTTCAACCTTCAGTACAAATCCGAGACATTTCAAGCATTAAGAACATAAAGAGTTCAATTCAAAAAAATAAAATAAAATAAAATAAAAATCCAATCTCTTGTTTCATAAACACATCTAATTGTCCAATGAGATTATCAATATATACTCTTTTCCAATAAATTTAAACTGTCTTTTTATACTTTTTAGATGTTCTACATATTTTATAGTGGGCTGTTCAAGAACGCAAGTTTTGCAGTCATTTTGAATATATTAAATACTTAATCATCTCAGTTTAAAACCATTCAAGATACTATACTTCTTAAGTCCCAACATGTTTTAAACTTTATAGATGATCCTTCACAAATCCAGTAAAGTTAGTAACCAAATGCCCCAAAATTGAATCTTTTTCAACATTAAACAAAGAGAATTTATGTCAGTAAAAAGCTCCATAATTTACAATAAAATCAAATCTTGCATCACAACAATGCGCAGAGACAAAACAAGAATTCCAAGAAAACCTCAGAAATAAAAACAATCCATTATCTGGTCCTTAAATTACCGGTGAAACGAAAGAAAAACTCAAAATCATCAAAAGATTCGAAAAGGGTGCATTCATACATACATTTACAGTGAAAAATACAATTATACAACCCAAATCCTCAGTGTAAAACAATGAAATCAAGAACAAAATACACGAATGAAAATAAAGAAAGATGGTACCTTTACGGGAACTTTTCTCTAAGAAGGCCACGCCAAAAGGAAGAGTATCGAAAGAAAATGTGGAGCTGAAGAAAACCTATATATAGGGAGAGATGTGGGCTCTGTTGTTATGGAATTTAATCAATTATATTATTACTAAGATAATAAGTGTTATCTACTCAATATTTGAGACTCAATTAATCATTTTTTATAAATTTCCACTCATTACACGTAAGTACATAACATTTTTGACTCGGGTCATAATTAAAACTTTATTCACAAACCTGTTAACTTTTTAATTTCTAAAGTTTCATGCATTTATATCGGGAGTATTTTACTATCATACATTTGATTTAAGCATAATTATAATACAGTGTATTACTATCAGAAAATTACACTTTAATCCGTATAAATTTTATTTGACTTTTTTTTAAAAAATTTATAAAAGTATACTTATGTCCTTGATGGTTTTATGAGTGTTACATTGAATATATTACCAAAATTACAGAAAAATCCCTAAAATTTATAAATATAACAAAACGATTTCTGCAAATTATGAACTTAAGTATTTAACGATAAAGTAGGGGTGATAAGGGAGAAATCGGGGCTCCCGCATGGCCCACTCAGCACACACCACGTGGCAGCCGACGTGGACAAAAGGACGCTCCTATATTTCGACCCCCATCTCGCGCTTCTCATCGACCCATCCCTTGGAGGAATCCGCCCAATCTCATACCTCGTGCGACTGGCGGTCGCAACTGACCCACAGTCTTCCGTACGCGGACATTAAATTTGGATTTCCTCCGCCCCACGCGCATTAAATGCGGCCTCCCAAAGACATTTTTCCGGCGTGCCTGCAGAGAAGATACAACGCTTTCCACCAGAAAGCACTGTTCTGGTCGCCATCTCAATCCACCTTTAGCAGACCGAGATCCACGCTTACTGGGAGGTGTCCTTGCACACAGTCATGGCCTATATAAGCCGTCTCTCCCCGAGATGAAGGTAAGGACTTTTTGGGAGTAAGCTTTCCTGTGCATATTGAACTCTCACTTTCTCTCGCATTCCCGACCCAGAACTAGTCCCTGACTTGAGCGTCGGAGTGTCAAAAAGGGTCCAACCCCCACATTCCCCTTTT
>JBBMKE010263054.1:0-14126 GCA_037834125.1 Lippia alba | reverse complement strand
ATATTACAGGTAAATAAATCTTGATGGAAGTAATCATGGGAAAGGACTCGGTGTCAGCTAAGAAAGAAATTATAAATTTGACGCACTTTAATTATATTCTGCTTATGTTTTGGATAACTATGCATTTGAGAAAATGCTTTTGTTTTAGTACATCAACTTCTGTAATATTTTAAACTCTATTATTTACGCAAATTAATTTTTTTTATTTCTTCTTCTCTGATACTTGCTTGACTCGAGTAACAAACCGGATTCCAAATCAGCGTATTCGGGATTCGGGGCGTTATAGGATTGTGATAAATAAGGGCACGAAATACATCAACAGTGATGACTAAGGAAAGAAGATGAATTTGAAAGAGACAAAATGCCAAAATTTTAAAAATGATAGCCCTCAACCAAAAACCATACTATTAATGTTTCAATTACTCTAAAATTACGATAAGACAATCAAGTCTCTTGGGCATCATACAATAGACTTTTCAAGGCCAAAATTTCTAAAGCTATTAGTTTCTATTGATAATCAAATAAGGTGACATGCATGAACACCACTAAAATTTGAAAAAAATATAGAAAAACAGTCAACTCAAGCAATGACTAATAGATCGCATGAAACATCACAAGAGATAACAATAATAACAAAGTACACAGTATGCATTAGGTGATAAGAATGATATATGTAGGAAGATTTAAAAAACTGATCATACAATTGGAGGAATAATTTGTTGGGGGAAAGATCAAATGAAAGTATCAATATCAACGATGCACCAAAAAAAAAAGGTATTATATATCGAACAGAAATAAACCAAAATTTAATAAAGTAAAGGTACAATTGTACAAGACATCATATGCAAATATTGATTGAATTTCAAAAGATAAAAGTGCAAAAAGTCAATTAAATGAACACTTAAATGAAAGAGATTTAAAACAATGGATATTATCGAAAAATAAATTTAGATAAGTTGGATTTGTGGACCAAATCCTCCTAAGGAATGAGGAGGGAGCTTTATGCTATTTAGTTTTTTAGGAGACGGTAATTTGATAATTATTTTTTTCACCGGCAGCCTCTGAGATTTTTTTTCCCAATTGGAAGATAATAAACAAGTTTGGAGAATGCTCTTTCTTAAAATTCGGCTGAACTTCCGATCAATCAGACTATAAATATATTATATCCTTATCAGTTGTCATTTAATTTGATGAATCATTCTAAGAATTTTTACTGTTCGAACAATAAATATAAATATTCGTCCTTTTGTTGCATTAGTTTAATCGAATGCAATTAGGACGGGGTAGAGTTACCCATTGATAAAAATTTGATATTCAAAACTTCACCCTATATTAATTTTGCTATAACCTTTTGTAATTGTAGAATGGATGCGTTAGGTACATCTCATTATTAGACATATATTAATCAAGGCCAAAAAGCACCGGATCTTCTGCTCCATATTAGTGCTTCATTTCATACTCTACTAATTAAAAGCGTGACACATGTAAGATTTCACCAAATCTTCTAATACATACATTAATTATGGTATTATTCATAAAAAGAAAAAAAACTTTGTACATCCAATATTATAAAAAAAGCAAAATTTAGATATCTAGTAAATTAAAAAACAAGTCCTATTTTTTTATTGGGATTATATAAATTATAATATTAAAAGTAGAAATATTAAATTAGTGTGGTCTTTTTAAATTTTTTATTTCTATGTTATAATTCTTTAATTAAAAATATTAATACTAAATCTATTTTATAATATTGAAAATGTTTTATAATATTTCTTACATCCCGATTTTTCGGCTCTACAGGTACGCTCTAACGAGAGTGTTAATTGTACTTTTAAATTATTTAATGACGTAATTATGTGCTTATTATATGATTTAATTGAATTACTTGACCTTATTTGACCTAATTGAACGTTTGAATTTCTATGCTCCTGTAAGTGACCTTTATTTGCTCGTTTTAATTCCAACTTTTGTGATAATTTGCTATGCATGAGTTTTACATGTTATGAACATGACTATGTGCTTGTTGTATGTTTTGGGGTTCGTTTGTTGTGTTTTATGCCGTCTGAAGTTGACGGGGCTTTTAAGGGACCTAAAGGAGTTAACTCGTTTTAGTGCACCTCGGGTTCCGAAAACCGTATCTTGAGCTCGAGAACTTGGATTCGAGTTTCGACACCTTCGTTGAATTTGAATCGATGATTTGGATCTACTGAGACTAGCCCCATAACTTTTTGACTTCGTTTTGACCCCCAACGACCAGGATTTCGCCGTACACGCCTAATACGTACCTAAAACACCTCTAAAACGTAGTGGGACCCAAAACCTATATTTGTTGACTTTTCTTATCCCCGTTTCTCACCAAATTGCTGCACTCTCTCCCTCATTTCCCCACCAAAAAGGCAGCAACCCAAGAAGAGAAGAGAGAAAGAAGCTCCAAGCTCCAAACTTCCATTGTTGTGCACTTAAGCTCAAGAAACCCTTGTTCCTTCCACTTCCTCTTCAAGGTAAGTTTATTTTTGGATTCCTCTTTGTCTTGGTGCTTCTATACATATGTATATTTCTTAGATTAATATTGAGGATTGTTGGTATTGATTCATGGGTGAATAGTAAGGGTTTGGGGGGATATGATGACTACATGTGAATCTATGGCTTTTGATAGCTTTTGTTGCATTTGTGAAGGTCCTTGTTGCATATCTCTTCGTTATTTATGGTTTATATACTTGGTAATTGGTTGGGGAAGTTTTGTCATTTATGGCTTTGATGGGTTTGTGGGGGAAAGCATGAGAACTTGAATTATGGCTTCATTTGAATGATATATGTGGATTTAAGGTGATATATAAGGCATGAGAATTGGTTTTCACTTGGAGAAATGACTTGATCACTTGGTCCTCTTCACCCCCCTTTGTTTCTCTAAAGTAGATTTTGGTGTTAGGAATTGGTTTTATGCTTTGTGGTGCTGAGAATATGGTTTTAGGATTCATTTATGCCTCCTTGAATGCAAGCTTTGCTGATTAAGCCTCTATGTACATTTTTGGTTTAATCCTAGGAATGTGGGACTTGAATTCTTGAATCCTTGAATCCTTGAGGCTATTTGATGCCTTAAATGTTAATGCATGAGTTCGTAAGCTTATGAATGTGTTTGGATTGGATTTGGAGTGTTTAAGCTTGAACAAAACTCGTTTTGGCTGAAAATTGCATGAAAAACTAGTTTTGGCCGCATTTGGTGTTCCAATGGCCGTGGGAATTTTACTCTTTAAAACCCACTACCGTGGGAAATGAAGTGCACAGTAATGTGCTACTGCATCATTTCCACGGCCGTGGGAAATTTGGCCTTGAAAACCCACTGCCATAGATCCTTCAAAGTGGCACCGACCGTTTTGTTTTGTCATTTTCTCGCTTTCCGTGGCTTGTATGCATCTCTCCCACCCCCATTATGACTCTTAATATTTCCTAATATGTTAGATGATGTGTTATGAGTATTGTGTTAATTTTGTGGCCTTTTTGGATATGAAACTTGCAAGATATGAACGGACATGAGTAATGTGCTCTTTATGTACTTGAATGACTTTGTACTTTGTTTGCCTACCTATGTGCAATATGCTACTTAATGCGCACTATATGCTCTCCTATGCGCTTAAATGATCTCATACTTGATTCGTTTGCCATGAATGGTATTTCCTTGCTTCTTTATGAGGCGTATGCTTTGTGAATGTGTTTTATGATCCTATATGTCCTTTGTATGACGTTCGTGAATTTATTTAACGTGAAATATGCGAATTGTGCTTCGTTAGGACTTAAGTTGGATTCGTGTGACCTAAGTGCATCTTCGTTGCATTTCTTATGCATATGCCGAGCATCTAATTGGTTCATTTGGAGTCTAAGTTCGTCTTTTGTCCTTCGTTTTGTTCTTAGGTTCGTTTGTTGGTTGAGGAGGCGGTTTGTTTCGTTCAGTTTGTCGTCAAGGTAAGGCTTGTTGGGAATTGGCCCTTTTGTCAAGAAACATTTGAAAACCCTTTTATGTATACGTAAGCTATTTTCATTTGTTTGTTTTTGAAAAGAGTTGGTGTGTGTGTGTGAGTTTGGGATCTTCGAAAATGGCAAGCATTTTGCAAAGAATATGTTCGTGTGATTTGTGTGGGGCCTAGGAGATTGGTATGAAAAGAGTCTCGGACGGTAGTGGGCCATCGGATACTCCCGAGTATAAATCTCCGTTCGTGTGAAAGGATCAACCCGGAACCTACTAGGAGACTTGGTGGGGGATGGAATCCTCGGAGAGTGAGTGTCGCGAAACTCACAAACCATACTTATATGTGTGGATGGTTATGGTTGACGGACCTTCCATCAAGCGGAGAAGTGGAAGGTATGTTTGTGTGTTTTGGCTTTGTCATTCGTTCGAAATTAGAGAAAGGGGAGTTTGAGGCTCATGCTCGCCGAGTCGTGTGTTTGTGGGTTAGTACTTGATTTGTGAAACGGGCGTGGACTCTTAATTACTAAACTTGGTGGATTTTGGCCTTCGGCCTAACTCTTTTCTATATATATAGCATCACGGGATTTAAAATGCTTTGGATTGCAAAAACCATGCCCCGGTTCATGAATCTTTATACTTTTGATATGCTTTGCTCTTACGTATATGTACATGTGTGTGGGTTAGCCCCCTC
Organism: Lippia alba; assembly: GCA_037834125.1. Taxonomy (NCBI): domain Eukaryota; kingdom Viridiplantae; phylum Streptophyta; class Magnoliopsida; order Lamiales; family Verbenaceae; genus Lippia; species Lippia alba. The sequence continues at coordinate 9,471 of JBBMKE010263054.1, read as the reverse complement.
ACCAGTCTTTAGGACTGACCCCTCCTCGTTGTTTGTTTTTCCCCCTTTTTGTTATTTGCGTTTGCAGGTTCAGGTTTTGGGTTTGGCTAGGCGGCTTTTTTTTCGAGTGTCCGGGTCTTTTGTTCGAGTCTAGTAGGTTGAGTCTTTCGCATTTTGCATTGTACATTTAACTTCGAAATTCTGAATTATGTATAAGATTATGATTTGAATCGCAAGCATGTATATAAGTTTTGATTTTGTATTGAATTTATTCGGGACAGGCTTCTAGGGATAGTTGAACCCGTGTTGCTTTAAGATTTATGTTTGAAATTCGGGATTAGGTATTATGCTAGTTTGAACCCGTCAACTGTTTATGAATGAAAATTTGTATATGACCCTGTTTTATATGTTTGTATGTTGATCCTATTGCTTTCGCATTCATTTTTGTATGTTGCACACTCTGTACAGGGTCTAGACCGCCTAGCCTAGGAGAGAGTTTTTGTTTGTCTGTCGTTCGCCGTGGCTTGGTGCGTGTGCGGAGTTCTATTTCATCGCACGTGCTGGGCTATGGTGCGGGGGATGTGGTGCCTTGCGCTCCGAGGTACTACACTTTTGATGCAAAGAGACCTTCCGCGGCACGCATTTGTGTCGAGGTTGATCTATTACGACCATTGAAGCAGCGTTTCAGCTTATCATATCATGGTTTGACATGGATACAACCAATAGTGTATAAAAGATTGCCTCAATATTGCCGAAAGTATTCATATATCGGGCACAATGATGTAGATTATTATGCTGATTTAGAGCAGCAGCAACCGACCTAAGGAAACGCTGGCCAGACTCCGACGGTTGCCATTGGTAATGGCGGCGTTGGAGTACACCAGGGTGAGAAGTCCACTGCTGCTATGTGATTAATAGAAAAACCTGGTCCTATAGCTACTGAAACACAACGACCTTTGCATGGGAAGGGAGTAAGCCCTTCTTCAGCTTGGGTTCCAAAAATCTCCAAACCCAATCTTCAACAATCTAATAACTCAGAGATAGCTCCAGAGAAGTAGCCCACGGGTGATTTATTGAAGACGGACTCGAGCTACAAGAAATTTACTACAATAGTCCAATATATGATGGGTGAGAAAAAGGCAGGAAATACCACCCAACTCAATGATCACTCAGCTCAATCCTCAAATACACAGTCTGATTTGCCATCCTTAGGTCAAGAGGGGTGGACACTTCTGAATATAAATCAGTCTAACTCATACTCTGAAAATCCTCATTATGAGGAGGAATCAATCGATGAGGAAGATATCAATAAAAGATGGGTAGAAGACATTGATGCAATTGTTGACGAAATTGTAGATCGGGCCCTCCCGGTGAATCAAAAAAAGAAAAAGAGAAGGAACCGGTCAAAGTCTACAAAGAAAACACGCACTCTGGAATATTTTCAGAGTCCTCCAGAGTTAACTTTGGAAAGACCTCTGCCGAAAATAAAATCAGTTATTGGTGTTGTTTTTGGCAATGAGTTAGAGCAGCAAGTGAATCAAGAGAATTGCATTATTGATCGATCTTATGAAGTGGCAGAAGATGACCCAGAGACAATCAAACAAATAGCTCTTTTCAGACGCTCAAATTCATTGAATAAAAATATGGAGAAAACGTTGTTTTTGCAGGATATTATTGAACGTCCCAAAGTTTTGAAGAGATCCCTATCCAGAGAGCTTGTGATAGGATGCTAGCTCACACCGATAGAGATGTGGAGATAGATAGAGATACTGAAGATTTTGAACAAAAAGATAAAGAAATCGAGGATTTGGATGAAGATATTTTCAGTTTAAGTGCTTTACTGTATGGAAAGTAGTACTTCTCTTTCTATTTTCTTGACCTGCAATTTTTTTATTTTTGCCTATTGGGGCCGGGGGGTGTGGTTTCTTCTATAATATCCCCTTTTATTTTTGGTTAAAAAAAACTGCTGCTAAAATTTTGAGCGAGAAGCAGCAGCAACAATCGCCAAACATGCAACAACAAGCCAAAAAATGACGATCGACGGCCAAAGAAAAACCGAAAAATTATAAGATCTCTGTTAGGCTCTAGGATAATGCCCTTGGCTATTGGGTTGTGGTTTAATTGATTAAGCCCTAACATTATATAATGGTCTAGATATCAATACATAAAACTCTAATGGGGATATTAATTATTCTTCTAATGGGTTTTTTTTAGGCATATGCTCCTAAGATGTTAAAGGGATTCAAACCGGTTATTATCTTGAAGAAATAATCTTTTAACCACTTGAACCAACCCCTGTTGACTGATGGAATTTGTTATTTTATTTACTTGACGTGAATTAATTTTTCAACAATTGGATATTTAATTTAAATGGATTTATATTATGAATTGGTATAATATTACTTTAGTTGTTATTCTAGAAATAATGATTAATTATAAGTTGTTTAAAATTATATATATGTGTGTATGTATTCATGTATGTATTTTTGTATTACTTGGTTATTTTCTACTTTTTATTAACATAATAATACCAATAATAGTATTTATAAATATATAATTAAATATGTTTATTATGTAATTATGATGTCACACAGGTTTGACTAGTGGTCGAATCGATTGAACCAGTGAAATCAACGATTAAGTTTTTCCAGTTGGACGTTTGGGCCTAGTTTAAAAACCAGAGATCTGTGTATATGATAAAGATCAAAACCACGAGACTTTAGAGCCGTCCCTAGCTCACGAATAATTCCGGCAAAGAGCCCGCCGGAGAGGTGAATACGAGGTTGAAGAGAGAAAACAGAGAATTATAGTTCAACAAAGAATTGAATTACTTGCTTAAGGAAAATACTATAGTTCTCCTAACTTAACTATATCCCATAAACCAAGGATATCTAAGCAAATATGAAATACTAAAGTACCAAACAAAATAAGCAAATACGTAAATATAGAATCCTGCTATAACTAGGAAACATCAAATAATTGCACTAATGTCTAATCTGCATAATCCTTCTGCCACTCCGGCTTCCGCCGCTGTCTGCTACTCCGGCGAACACCTCCATGATAATGTTCACCAGCATGATCCTCACCTTCCTGCACTAGCTCAGTCGCAGCTCTCGGACCAGACCCCATAGCAGATTCACCGTCCACATCAGACCCCAACTCATCACCACGGCGCCCCACTGCATGCACAAGGTCCGTATCACTCCTTCTCCCTTTAAAACTAACCTTGTCCTCAAGGTTAAGTGTCGGAAATAAACGCCGAATCCTACTCGCCGGCTCCCACGTAGCATCATCCAATGATCCATCCGTCTAAATAACCAACCATTGCTCTTGCAATTTCCCAATACGAGTATCTCAGCGGGTTTCGAAGGAAGCTTACCGCTTATCAGGTCTGAGGAAAGATCCCCCACCTTATCATCCAACCCCGTACCCTCAAATTTCCTCAGCAATGAAACATGGAAAATAGGGTGTATACGAAACGACTCCGGTAATTTCAAACGATAAGCCACCAATCCCACTTTCTCCAATATTTCATACGGTCCGAAATACCTTCACGACAACTTCTGTGAACCCCTGCGTGCAACCGAGTGCTGCCTATAAGGCTGCAACCTTAATAGGACCAGTTCTCCCACCTCAAACACAACTTCACGCCTGCCCGTATCCACCAAGGAATTCATACGCGCCTGTGCAGCTTCTAAGTTTCTTTTTAAACTCAGCAAAAGTGTTGCTCTTTCTGCTAACATATCTTCCACAACAGGTAATTTACATTCCCCTTTTCGATAAGCCAACATGTCCGGAGGAGGTCTTCCGTACACCGTTTGAAACGGTGCCATGCCAATTCCCCCATGGTGACTCGTATTAATTGAATATTCAGCTCAAGGTAATAAAATTGTCCAGTGCTTAGGAGCATCATGACAAAAACAACGTAAATATTGCTCAAGAACACGGTTCATAACTTCCATTTATCCATTCGTCTGTGGATGAAATGCCGAACTCATCTTAAGCGTGGTGTCACTTAACTCATGTAATGCTGACCAGAACTTACTCGTGAACACTGGGTCGCGATCGGACAATATGCTAGCGAGAATCCCATGGAGTTTCACCACTAACTCCATGAAAAGATATGCCACCCTATGAGCATCAAAATCCCCTGGAAGGGCTCCGAAATGAGCATACTTCGAGAGACGATCAACCACCACCATAATAACCGTGAACCCACGCGACGCAGGTAGGCCCGTAACAAAATCCATACTAACATCCTCCCAAATTCTCGCCGGAATCGCCAAAGGTTGTAACAACCCAGCCGGAGGCTGCATGGAAAACTTCGAAGTTTGACACGGTACACATCTAGCAATAAAGTCCCGCACTTCCCTATGCATATTCGGCCCAAAAAAAGCCCCGGTAAGTCGCTGAAACGTGCAGTGCACACCCGCATGACCCCCTATGCGTGATGAATGATACTTCTGCATCAACTCCTCATGGATTGAGGACGTTTTCCCCACACAAATCCGTGTCCCATAATACAAAAGCCCATCGTTGACAGAGAACGGAGGTCGTAACTGACCCCTTGCATGCGCTGCATGCAACTCTATCAAGTCCTGCTGACTCCTATTTTTAGCTCGCAATCTCTCAACCAACTCCACCAATGGTTGCGACACTAATGCCGCCAGCGTACTCAGTCGCTGCTCCTCCTCACGGCGCGATAAAGCGTCGGCCACCACATTCGAGTTGCCCGATTTATACTCAATCCTAAACTGAAACCCCAGCAGCTTACGGACATAAAATTCCTGATCTGGAGTCTGTATCACTTGCTGCAACAGCTCCTTCAATCTTCGTTGGTCAGTTCTGATCATGAACTCCCTCCCCAATAAATATTGCTGCCACTTCTGAACGGCCTCCATAATCGCGTATAGCTCCTTGTGATATGTAGAGGCAGCCAAGCGACGCGGTCCCAATTTTCTACTAAAATAAGCAATGGGTTGTCCCTCCTGTAATAACACCGCTCTAATACCACTTCCTGAAGCATCAGTTTCTACCACAAAAGTGCTCGAGAAGTCTGGCAAGCGCAACACAGCCGCAGATGACATGGCAGCCTTCAATCTCTCAAATGCTTGACCCGTGGCCTTATTCCACACAAACGAATCCTTCTTCAGCAAGTTGGTGAGAGAGGCTGCCAAGACGGAATATTGATGTATAAACCGCCGGTAATACCCGGTTAGACCCAAAAACCCTCGTAGTTGCTTCAAGGTTGTGGGTATTGGCCATTGAGTCATTGCCGCTACCTTATTTTCATCCATTTTCAAGCAGCCCTCAGAGATAATGTGGGCCAAATAATCGATGCTCACCTTAGCAAAAGAACATTTCGAAAGCTTGACAAAGAAATCATTAGCTTTCAATAATGATAAAACAACCTCCAGATGGGTCACATTTGCCGAAATAGAGAGGTTGTAAACGAGAATATCATAAAAAAAAAACTATTACAAACTTACGCAGATAAGGAGCAAAAAGTCGGTTCATGCACGCCTGAAAAGTGGATGGCGCACTTGTTAAGCCGAAAGGCATAACACGAAATTCGTAATGGCCCTCATGAGTACGGAAAGCAGTTTTATAGATGTCTCTCTCATTCATCCGTATCTGATGATAGCCCGACCGCAAATCTATATTTGTAAAGTAACGGGCTGCCCCCAACTCATCAACTAGCTCATCCGCCGTCGGAATAGAAAAATGGTCAGGCACGGGAACGGCGTTCAAAGACCGATAGTCTACACAAAACCGGTATGAGTTGTCCTTCTTTTTCACCAATAAAATCGGTGAAGAAAAAGGACTACGACTTGGGTGAATTAACCCCTGCTCCAACATCTCCTGCACCAAACGCTCAATCTCGGATTTCTAAAAATGCGGATAATGGTACGGTCTAACATTGACCGGAACCGACCCGGGGAGAGATGGATCCGGTGGTCACTCCATCGAGGTGGTGGCAATGACGTGGGAATAGTAAAAACCACATGAAATCTTCTCAAAACTCCCAAGACTTCCGTGGGTAGGCCTGCCGAAAACTCCCCGAATTCCATCAGCTCAGCCGCAGGCTCGAGAACCAGCTCATAACACGCGGAGATCTCTTCCGTGGCCTGTAAGGCGCATAAATGGTGCAAGAAAACCACCTTGGGTGTCTCTGCGCTACCCGAGAGCAATACGGTCTTGCCATCCCACAAAAATTCTATAGTGATATTCGCATAGTCATGCACCACACGCCCCAACAGGCGCAACCATTGCACTCCCAAAATGACTTGCGAACGATGCACCGAAAGCACAAACACATCGACCGGAAACTCCGTGTCTTGCATTAGAAGTGGAATCCCCAAACATTGTTGTTTACACAACAAAGTCACGCCATTCCCTATAAACACATGAAAGGGCTGGACTTTACTTACCAGCAGACTCAATTTCTCCACTACCGCAGGATGGATGAAATTGTGGGTACTTCCATTATCAATCAAAACGCTCACAACCATCTCCCTAATGCGGCCTACCAGACGCAATGAACGTGGTGTCTGCCCCGCAGCGAGACTGTTAAGCGTGAAAACGTCCGCTGTAACAGCCACATTATCGTCATTCTCTTCTTCTTCTCCACTAACATCCTCTTCATCACCCATAAGCAACATATAACGACCGCAATGATGACCCCGGGACCACTTCGCATCATAGTTGTAACACAATCCCTTATCCTCTTGCGCCTTACGCTCCTCGCGAGTCAACCGCCTAATCAGAATATTCGATGAATTGCCACCCGAAGAAAAAGGTTTCGACCCAGGGGTCGGGAGCAACGGTGGAGAAACGTCACGCCCAGGCTGCCCACTGCCGCTAGCGCCCGGCTGTCGGTTAGTAAAACTTGAGCCACCAAACTGTCGTGGTTGCTAGTGCGAGGACCAAGCACTATGTTTCGCCTCCAATTCCCTGGCCAATGCAAACAAAACAGATAAGGTTGTCGGCTTCATAAGTAGAATTTCATGCTGCAGATGAGGTTTGGGCCCCGCATGAAATGGTTATTGCAGATTCAATTCGGACACCTCGACGACGTTAACCAAAATTTTCTCAAACGCCGACAGATAGTCCGCTCGGTTTGTTGCACCTTAGCAAGCAAGTAATCGACATAATTCAACGGATCGAATCGTAATTTGAATTTATCGACAAAATCCGTCCATGACTCCAAAAGACGGTTGCGTTGACGCCACCTGAACCAATCCAACGCTACCCCTTCCAACATCAATCCCACCATAGACAAGCGAGAGTCGTCCGGAATACCATAAAACACAAAATACTCTTGCGCTTGAAAAAGCCAACCCAACGGATCAAATCCATCGCTCTTGGGCATATCCAACCGCACTTTAGTAGCTGCATTGCCCCCAAACTGTGGTAGAGCCGCCTCCCGCCGAGGACCCAGCGCCTGAAGAGGCTGCGGCCTGGTGCGGCTGAACAGTCAACGTGCCCAACTGTTGCTGCAGCGTTTGCACCGCCTGATTCAAAGTCTGCATCGCAGCAAGGTGGGTCTCCGATTGCCGCTGAGACTCACATTGATTTGCCTCAATCAACTCCATAAATTCCTCAAACGTCATAACACTGACAGAATCGGCCATGTTGAATTCGATGAAAGATGAAAGCACCAATGATAAAGATCAAAACCACGAGACTTCAGAGTCGTCCCTAGCTCACGAACAATTTCGGCAAAGAGCCCACCGGAGAGGTGAATACGAGGTTGAAGAGAGAAAACAGAGAATTAGGGTTCAACGAAGAATTGAATTACATGCTTAAGGAAAATACGATAGTTCTCCTTACTTAACTATATCCCATAAGCCAAGGATATCTAAGCAAATATGAAATACTAAAGTACCAAATGAAATAACCAAATACGTAAATATAGAATCCCGCTATAACTAAAAAACATCAAATAATTGCATTAATGTCTAATCTACATAATCCTTTTGCCACTCCGGCTTCCATCGTTGTCTGCTACTCCGGCGAACACCTCCACGATAATCTTCACCAGCATGATCCTCACCTTCCTGCACTAGCTCAGTCGCAGCTCTCGAACCAGACCCCATAGCAGACTCACCGTCCACATCAGACCTCAACTCATCACCACGGCGCCCCACTGCATGCACAAGGTCCGTATCAGTATAAATATACGAATTAAGAGAGAAAAATACATGTAATATGAAAAAATATTAAAAAAATCTCAATTAGCATATATGGATTAATGAAATAATAAATAAAATATATAATTAAAACAAGAAATCCAAAATTTTTGAACAATCCCATCTGTATTTTACTTATAAATACTAATCTCCTGTACTGCACTATTGTCCACATATTACATTAAATTATATCATGGATTCTTCCATCACTCTAATTAAATTTGTTGCTATTCCAATTAAAATTTAATAAAGATAAATGTATACTATAAATTATTTGGCAGCGAAAAATTTATTGTTATTCTAATTAAAATTTTATATATATATATAAATTAATTAGCAATGGAAAATTAATTGCTAAAAATAATTATATTAAAAAATTCATAAATAATTTAATATTTAGTAAAAGAAAATTCTTTGCTATTCTAACTAAAATTTAATAAAATAATATATAATATAAATGATTTAGTAACGGTAAATCCATTGCTAATAATAATGGTATTAAAAGAATTATCCTTGGCCACGCGTTGTGCTCGTCCGTCGCGCGCACGCCCCCACGTGTTGTGCTCGTCCGTTGCGCGCACGCCCCCGCGCGCGGCTTGCTCCGGCCCCCTCCTACGTAATCCGTTTTCATTTTCTTGCGATCCAATCCCATTTTTTTATTTTATTAAAATTTGTTTTATTAAAATTATTTATTTTTGAATAAAAACTTTAAATTGAGATTTTTTTAGAAATTGAAGCGATTTATAATTTTGGGAAATTACGATCTTTCAGTAAAAGAATAAAATTATTAATTTTCAAAAATTAATTGGAATTTTATTAGTTCTTTGTAACTTGGGTTATATTGAAAACTTTTATGAACAAGAATTGCATCAAGTCGTGTTTTAAGTCATTAGGGCTTAAAACGGCAATTTTAATTTATTGATAAATTTAAATTCTCGCAAGAAGCATGCTAGGTGATCATGGATTTGTCTTATGTATGCTTCACATTTATGCACATGGATGGTTTATATTTGGGGTTGGAGCCCTATATTTGCGTCATTTCAGTTGAGGTTGGAGCTTCACTTATGTGTGTACTGTTATTTGTTTTATTACGTGGTTTTCCATATTACTGCTTTTGAGGCCGGAGTATGCCCCGTGTATTTGTCTAAGGCCAATATGAGGATTGAGTCTTATTACTTTATGTACTATTTCCTTTCATTTGAGAGTAGATTAGGTGGTGAGGGTTTATTTTCATTTTGGAGACAATGCACCCATTGGAGTAAGATGGACCACATTCAAGTAACAAGGAGACCATAAGTGA
>JBBMKE010262727.1:0-14128 GCA_037834125.1 Lippia alba | reverse complement strand
TATATTAACACCCACATGTGCCCCACATATTGTCAAAATTGGGGTGGGTACGTCTCGCTTAATTTGATTTTGGACAAATGGATGTACTCGCATTTTACCTTTACTTGGCTTGGCTTAAATAAATGAGGTGGGCCCTCGTTAAAAACCCGCGGTCGCTTTGGCCGGTTCCAGAAAAAAAAAAAAATTTTTATGTATCTCTCTCCTTCCATTCTCTTTTCTTTGCAATCTAAATGTGAAGTTCCACTTTTAATTTTTTTTTTCTTTTTTTTTTTCATTCCAGATCTAATGAACGAAGGGGACAAAAAGGGAATTTTCTTTAAAAACGGGTCGGATTATCCGACCCGATAATAACCGAATATGATATGTGCAAATTTGAATTCTATAGGATCTGGATTTGGATTCGGTTTTTAGATTTTACAATCAGATTCGGATCCGGAATGTTCGAATCCGATCTGAATCCGACCCGTCGACAGCCTTATCTATCTATCTATCTATCTATCTATCTATCTATATATATATATGGAAAATTACATCCAACTACCTTGTATTTAAACTTAATTACAATGTAGTCTATGATTGTTTAAAAACTATATTTTAGTTCCTAACTTTTGTTAATATTTGTAATTAGGCCTAATTTTTGTAAACTTTCAGGGATGGTTTTGCATTTTTGGTCATATATTAAATGTAACACGTATAAAAGCATTCGGAATATAAGTATACTTTTACAAATTTCATTCGTGGATTTCATGAAAACAAGAAATATAGAGACTATAGTGTAATATTCAAAAAAATATGGACCGACTTGTAATTAGACCTAAATATAGGGTAGTTGAATGCAATTTTTCCCATATATATATATTCAAAACACACATCCCAAGTAGTCCTAGAGAAAACAATGACATGATTGATAGAATAAGGAAGGAAAGGAAAAATTTTGTAATGAAATGAATAAAGGAAGGAATCACTTTATTATGGAATGAGGCATGAAATGAAGAATTTTGTAATGGAATGAACAAATGAATGAAATCACTTTATTATGACATTGTTATGATTGGTACGCCAAGTCATAAAGTTAGGAATGAAACAAAAATTTTAAACTTATTTTATTAATATTATTCATAAATAATAATAATAATAATAATAATAATAATAATTTATTATTAAAAATATTTTTATATTATATATATATTTTTTAAATTTTTTATTAATGAACCAACGTTTCTAAAAATGTTGTTCTCACTTGGGAAATTTTACAAAAAAATTCATGTCGCCATATTCGTTTCATATCGTGTCGTGTCCGTGCAACATATATATATATATATATATATATATTTTAATATAAATATTAAAATTTGTTCTTTACAAAAATTTGAATATTAAATAATATTTTGAACATATTTTTTAAATATATAATATTTATATTTACATATATTTAGGATAATTTATTAAATTTTTAACATGATTAATAGTATCTAATTTTTATTTATGAAAATAATAAAATATAATATGCATTTAACAAATATGTGACGATAATATAAAAATAATAATAAATTTTAAACATTGAGAATGACTAATACCATGGGGTACCAAAGAAATGGGTAATTCCATACTTGTGGGAATTAGCATTACTGCGAGAATGAGCATTCCTAATCATTTTTTGTACCAATCAAGGGTTTAGGAATGAACAAAGTAATGCTCATTCCATATCCATTCCATTCCATCATACCAATCATGCCACAAATGTTTTAACCACTTGAACCAACCTCACTTATTAGATCACTAATAATCTTGCCTATTCATTGCGTGTTCAAATAAAATCATTATATATATATATATAATTTAAATTATTTTTAATAATTACTATGATAAATAAATAAATCAATAAATAAATAACATAAGATAATATTATATTAGTTAAAAAATTAAAATATAAGGATAAAAGATAAAAATTATATTAAAAAATAAAAGAAAAAGAATTCAAGATGAGAGAAAAGAGAAATTAAGAGAACTTTGAGCGGTGATAAAATAAATAAATAAATAAATAAATATAGAGGAAAAGAAAAGAATGCCAGATAACGTACGGATAAAAAAATAAATAAAAAGAAGAATAAAAGAGTTCAAGAGTCCAACAGACCAAACGATTATTATCTGTCACTCTCACTTAATATAATAATATAGAGAACTAGTAATTTCGGACCACTCTATGCTTGTGCAAATAATAAAATAATAATTATTTTTAAATATATATTAAATTAAAATTTTTTATTTTAATATTTATTTTCACTATTATTTTTAATATAATTAAAAATTGAAAAGATAATACAAAATAAAAATTAAAAATATGGGCAAAAATAAAAATATATAATAGAAAGAATGAGAAATAGGTGTGAGAAAAAAAAGTTAAGAAATAAATTAGAAGAGTGATAAAAAATAGAAAAAAAATAATTTTAGAGTTCAATAGACCAAAGGACTCTCACTTAATATAATAGTATAGATAACTAGCTCCTTTGCACACTCGATACGTGTGCCAAAAGAAAATTACTAAATTAAAATTTTTCATAATATTATTTCTTTTATAATTATTTTTAATATAATTATAATTTATTAATAAATAAATGAATAAATAAAATAAAATAATATTTTTTGGTGGAATATAATAACATCAAGTAGAAAATAAAAATATAAGAAAAATAAAATATAATAATAAATTAATGAAGAGAGAAAAAAATAATTAAAGATAAATAAGTGATAAAAATAAAAATATGAAAAGCATTTGAGAGTCTCGTGAGTGTAGATGAGATTAAGCAAAAAACTAGAAGAATACTTGTTTAGGATTTTTGTTCAGAAAATTAAAATAAAAATATAAAAATAAAAAGAATATAAAATCTCAAGGTGAGAAAAAAATGAGGTTAATAAATAAGTAACGGACTAAACCACATTATCTGTGTGGTTAAATAAGTAAAATAAATAAATAAATAAAACAACAAAGTTCAAATAACCACAATTGGGTCTCGCAGTTAATAATAGAATATATGTATAGATAACATTGATAAAAGACATATTTTCCTTAATTTTTTTTAACAAGTTAGGAGTTGGGAATCTATTTATTAAAAAATAATCTTTAAAAAATATTATTTATTGTTCACCTCAATGGTCCATAAGTAAAAGTTAAAGTAGAAGCATAAACTATAAAAAACTGCAGTTGAAAAAGTTGTGAGTATTTGAGAAAAAAATGAAAAGCAGGAAAATAATTGGTTGAGTGTTTGTAGAAAAAAAGTTGATAATCACTTTAAATTTTTATAAAATTACTAATTTATCCTAAAATACTTTAATTTTTTTTATGTTATAATATGATGCAAGTATTATATTAAATATAAATTATTATAATTTTGCATTAAATTATTTCTAATTAATTAAACATAAAATTATTTTCTATATACCTTTATTAATAAATTTATAGCTTTTAAAAAATAAAAAAGATTTACCTGGTAATGGTAAATTTTTTTAGTTATGAGATTTTTTTAGATTGAGTAGGAAAAAAGTTTAGCGAGTAGACAAATTGGTTTATATTTATTTTGAAATTTAAAATAAGTAAAAATTGATTTTTCAAAAACTCTAAAATTAATGAAAATAAACACTTATGATAAGTATTTATTTTTAGAGATAGTAAATACTTTCTAAATAGAAAATGGAACAAAAAAATATTTGACCATCTTTCTGGCCGTCATCACAAAATATTGCAAAAAAGAAATTCACAAAATATTATAAAAAAAGAAATTATATAATTGGTGCGTTTTATGGTTACGTCCCATTGGTGCAACTTGAAATTGATACTATTTTCTTCTATAATGGACTTGAAATTGATTGATCCTCATGCTTTAGTTGCTGCCTTATCGTCTTATTATCTGGACACCAATATCCTCTTTAATTAAAGATTCCCATACATCATTCTTTTCTTTCTTTTCCTTTTAGTAAATTGATTATTAGGGTATGTTGGTGCATCTTTTCAATTTGTTTCCTATTATTATACATGCTGATATAATTGCTTTTTACCAAAATACCCTACATCAAGGTTTGGTACTTATAAATAAGAGGGATTGATACAAGTGATTAATTGATTCATTCTCAAGTACAAGGTTTCAAATTCGATAAGAGGTTTGGATACTTATAGGGGTATATATCCAAATTTTGATTTCAAAATTAGTAACATTCTCGTAATCCAAATCCTGCCTCACAAACCAAATATAAATATATATCAATACTCGGAGACGAAACTGAAATTTAAAATAAGATCAGAAATTAGATATGGAACCAAATATTTAAGTAGAGAGACGAAAATAATATAAATATGCCAAAATTTATGTATAGAAATAACAAAAATTCGAGGCAGCTCCGTCTGCATCAATACTATTTCAAACATGTATTTATATTCCAGCCGTTAATCTCAGCTACACCGAAGCAACTACTAACTCATTACTCATGCATAATCGTATTACATCACATAACAAAAAAAATAAAACTATTAGCTCAATTGAATTGAAGCAACTTGCAAATAACATTAAAAAAAACATATCCATAGTAGACTTGCATGAGTCTTCTCAACTTAAGCAATAGTCATTTCATGTCCCCATCACCAAAGTTGGTCTGCTATTCTAAAATCTTCTCCTTTTCCCTTCTCTCCAATAATAATAAATAGGTGAGTACGTACGGTAGTTAAAGAACCATACATTGATTATAATTATTCATCAAGATTCCTAAGTCCTAACTACTAAATTGTCTCTCTGGTGCAATGCCTCAACAAGCAATAGCGGCCAAGTCAAGCCCACAGTGATCAGTTTTCGTAGATTTAAAATTAAGCAACTTGTACAGAAATTCTTACTTATTTCTTTATTTTATTCCCTTCTTCATAATTGCTACAAGTTATAATACAATCAGATAGGGTGAACCCGAAATTAAACCTTCAAACTCATCTGAATCCATATTCCTTTTTTGCAGAAAATAATCTTGAATTATGGTGTCAAATTTGAGGAAAAAGATGGTGGGAAGCGTGACTAACAGAGAAATTGCGAGGTACTGGAAGCAGAAGCGCATGGTGGAGGAAGATCACTTTTATGCAGCTTTAAAAGCTGCTGCTTGTCTCAGGCCTCACAACATCTCTGTAACTGTAAGTTTCATATGTGATTGATATGTTTTGGGGCATAAAAGTTGAGATGGTTTGTCAGGGGTGGGGGGCGGACACCCCCCTCAAAAGTTTGGGAGGAAGTTTTCTGTTTATGGTTATGGTGATGGTTGAATATGTTGGCCCCTGATGAATTGGGTGTTTGTGTAATAAAGTTTTATTATGTTTTTGTTCTTGCACCGACTATGTGGTTGAGTTCTTGATTCTGTAAATGGTTGCAGTTATTATTTATTGATGTGTTTTTGCTAAAATTATGATAGGGGGGATTTGCTGTGCAAGTGTTGGAATTAATATGATGCAGAATAGATTCGATATTGGTTAGGTGAGTCTTGCATCGGGTGCGACGACTACCCTCTGGGATCGTAAAAAGATCCAGGGATAATTACGGACACCCTCCTAAGGTTTACAGTTAAAAAAAATTCCAGGGATGATTATGGGTAGTCTTCTGAGGTTCAATTTAGTTTCGGAAAAGAAGAAGTTATAGTTGAAATTACGAGAAGAACCCCCAGAGGTCGTGCCCATTGGCTTGTTATTTATGTTTCCGGATGCTGTCAACTTAAACATCTGATGCTTATTTACCCAGATCACTCCTATAATTGGTTAAACCTGGATATAAATTCCCATTTATTGTCCAGGCCATGTTACTGTTCCTTCAACAAAAGAGTTCCTCTTCTAGTCTTTGAGTTCTACATATCATGTTATATGTATAAGTTGATTAGTTGCTGTCATGTGCAGTCTCTGTGTCCTACTAACACAAATAACCCTCTGTGTTTTAAAATTACACATACCTCCCCTGAAGTTTTTACCACCTTACATAGACCCTTTTTATGGATCATCACACACAGTTGTTCAAGTTGTTAGATGACTTTAGATGATTAAAAGGGGGTGTTTTCTTGTGTGCAACAGAATTATGACTATTTTCAATTTGAAGACTTCATAATGGAGGAGGACGAGGGCAAGGACAGCGAGAACAGCTCTAAAGTGCTTGGACAAAAATATGAGAATAGTAAAGAGATAAGAGTCGGAATAAAGAACTGGTAAGATGCAATAATTTCACGAGTACATTGGTAGATTGTCGCATGTGGGTGCTGATGAAGAGTTAGTTTTTTTTTTTGGATTTTAATTGGACCTTTGTTATAACACGTTTGGTTAATAATGCAGGTGGACAAAGAGCAAATACGCATACCTGAACCAACCAGCGAATAACAATCCCAGAAAACGATCCTACAGCACTTACCTTCCGAATTTCTTTCTCATTTCTTCCAAGGCAGCCTAATTATCGATCTGCGAAAGCTCTGTTTGCTGATTGCTTATGCGGATATTCATGTAGCATGTTCTGTAACATAATTTATATATACCTTTATATAAATAATTTGTAATGTTATTGTTACATATGCTTAATAAGCTGCTTCTGATAGGCTCCCATTGCAATTTGCTTCAGAACATTGGAATGTAAATATCATTTGTTGCTCCCTTCATTGAATCTTGTAAATTTATCTATGTATTTAATATTTGTATATTGTAACTTGTAAGCATTACATGTTTTTCTTTTTCTTTTTACAGAATGTGTCATAAACCAAATCTTGTAAATCTGTATTGGGCTTTCTTTTATTGCGTTGCTCTAATGTTATTATAGAAATTTGGTTTATTCTACCGGAAGGGTTAGCACAAAATGTTCTGAGCAATGTCATATCTCATATTTTTCACGTGGGAAATTCAAAGTAAATTTGTATTGCGTTTCTGTATCGTATCATGTCCGTATAACCGTGTTTATACTCGTATCCGTGCATCATAGATTCTAAGCCGATCAAGCTAGGAAAGTTGGTGTATAATGGACTGTAAATTGTAAGTATCCCAAGGATTAATTGCAATTCAACTGAATATATGCTTAACTGGACTGTAAATTGTCAGTATTTCAATTTACTACATGCGATTCAATCCTGGATGTAAACGGTTGACATTAAATTCCCTTGAGGTTAGCTAGAGAGATGGATACCTTGAGAAAGTCCAAAAAGAGTACAGAAGAAGAGCGTGTAGTTGAATGAATTTTACGACAATTTTATCTAAAAGTTGAAGCTAAGAGAGAGTTACATCCTAAAATTTTAAGTATCTCAACAAGATTGATGAGGATTAACAAGAAGACTTCTTTTTTTGTTTAGGTTCTGATATCAAGGGACAACTTTGTATAGAAGCTCAAGCTAATATAAAGATATATCATTAATTAAATATTAAAATATCTCAATGCATCGTTATAAATATAATACCTAGAATAAAAGCATTGATTTACCAAATTCTGCATCTCAAATGGTGCACGAAGTTCCATAAGCCCCATACACATAGTTTGATCGGAAATTCTCGCATGCTTGGGAGTGAATATTGAGATTCATTCTTTCAATATTCAATAGTTTTATCACTTATAGTGTACGGGTAATCCTTAAATATCATTATATTATCATGTCATTTATTATTATGTAATTCTAGTATCCTACCATAGGTCCGGAATGGATCCAAACCCAAAGTTTAACTCAGATAGATATAGACATAGAACGAGCATCTGATGAAACTTCAACCCAAATGAATTGGAAGAGTAAATTCACCGGAACAAGACGACTTAATAAGGATCAGAGCTCGCAGCACCAGTTTGTTGGATCTACTTGCAAGGGTTGTCCGGAGGGAATCTATATATGGAGAGCCCAAACATTGACTGGAAACTTGTACGCCAAAGCAACTCTTGTGGAGTATTGTGTTGCTCTAATTACAAGTATCTCTTTTTGATTTATTTCAAATTCAAATATTTTGTAGGAAACAATACAAGGTATTGTTCCTTGCTTATTGTTTTCTACATAATATTTGAATATAAGATAAATTAGAGAGAAATACTCGTAATCTCCTATTCATAACTTATAAATTACTTATAAATTGGACATAAATTGAGCAGTGGAGGACAAAAAGGTACATCCAATTGTACATATTAATAGGGTCCATCACCCTAGAAATTACAATATAAACATTTAGTCATAAATAAACAAGTTCAATCACAATATCACATAGTTTAGTTTAATTTGGTCAAAATGACATTTCATGTTAACTTATCCCTCCGCCAATTGCGCAACCAATGTCCTATCCCACTTCCACTTATTATCCTCCTCTTTGACCTTTACTCACATCTCCTTATTTTATAATCACACCCTTTTTTAAACTCAACAACTAGCTAATATTTTGAATTTAGAATAATTATGGCTTTATTTTACCATTTTACCCTTCTTCTTTTTTCAAGAATTTCAACCCTCTCGAAATTTGGGCTCATTGGTATTGTGCATTTTTTACCAATTCTATTTCAGTTTTATTTGACTGATATTAGTGATACAGTAAATAGTATAAATAACAATTTTTGGCAAAAATATGAGAAATTATGAAAAATAATAAGAGAATAATGAAATAGTACTAATTAAGTGATTTTGTCATATAGCATAAAAATAAAAATAAAAAGCAAGAATTCCGAAATAGTATATAAAAAAATCCTATCTTTTACCGAACAATAGTTAAATTACAAAATAGTTGTCGCGCCTGTCAAATAGTATGGCTCGAGTAGGGGCGGAGCCAATTAAGGCCAAATAGTATGGCTTGTACAAGCGGACTAATATTCCCATTCATATATGTGAACCCAAGTCCCTCGGTAATATTGCATACAATATATATTTATAATGTAAGATAAACAAATTTTCAATTTTATTTTTTTAAACACGCACTCTCAAGTATTAAGAAAAATTCGAACTCTGATTATTATGCTGAAAAAAGAACTCTTTAACTATTTAAACCAACAACCGTTGCCATAAACAAATTCTCACATGAAATCATTTAAGAACTCAATGTAAAGTTTTGTTTGATTGTCCTTGTCCCTAATCCTAACTCCATTCCCTAAAGACATGCAAGCCAAATTTTGGTCAGTATCTGCAACGACCAATCCAGGTGATTAGAACAGCACAATTCCAAGAAAGATTTAATGTTGAAAGTAAAAATAAATAAATAAATGATATTTAATTATAAATTCCAAGGAAATATAGCTAGGGAATGTGACAATGTGAGCAAGAGTGCCTGCATGTGATAGTGCTCTGTTTTTCCTCTTTGGCATTGCACATGTCAGTGAATCCCTCTTGAGAATCTCTAATCTTTTTGTGATTGACTTTGACTTTAGTCTCATTCTTCTTTTCTTTTATTTTTTCTTCACAATGTTGATAATATTTCAATTAATTTTGCATTATTTATTGGGCCCTACTTATTTTCTAAAGAATATGGGAGCAATTTGCTTCCCTTTTTAACTACGTATGGTAAAGGTTGAATTCCTAATTTTAAAGGTTCTCACGCCCTGATCCAATAAAGCAAATAGAAATAGATAAATCAAGTATTCAGCGGCCAATTCAGGGGGAGGTGTGTCACCTACAATTGTATAAGGAACTCACCCAATCACCCTCAAAGCTCATAATACACTCAAGAATAAAGTTCGCACACTGCAGATTGTAAGAATTGAACATTGCACCTTGGAGTAATTATGCCCTTCAATTGAGCTACGCCCTACATATCCCCTTTTTAACTACTCTTTTTGCTAACTGTTGAGGTTATAAAAACTTTGGGTGAAATATGCACAATCCCCCAAATGTTATTTTGCACATTGTAACCCAATATTTAAATTTGTTTATATAATCAAATTAGTTTCACTAGTTGAGAGAGGTGAGAATGCATGCATCAATACTCTACCACATAGGGCATAAGGTGTAGGATATACAATATTGTTTGGCGGGTCTGATAGGAATATTGAGATCTTCTTAAACGAGAATTCTCGTTTTAATATTTAATTGAAAGTGATTCATGTTTAAAAAGAAATAATATGCATCTAAACACAAGTTTCAAGGGTTTAAGTGCACTTTTTTCCCGACATTGGGGGTTAAAACATATCTTTCTCATAAATTGGGTATAACTTTTTTATTTTTCAACAAATTCTCAAGATTAACAATATATTAGCTGAATATTTGTTTTGTTCCAGCAATTAGCTAGTGACATATATATAATAAACTCTAGTTATATATATAAACTATAGTTATATCATATATGGTCTTTGACCACCCAATGCAAACAATTAAATAATTTTTTTCATTTTCTGATAAAAGAAAAAAAAAAGGCATAAAAAGTGTGTAGTTTGTCTGTGCGCAATCCTCATGGTATCAATCAACAACCGACCGAGGAAAATCACGAGTACTTATGATCTCCGTGCGTGGTATGAGTCTACTGATTGAACACACCTCCATTTTTGTTGACTTTCGTTTCTTCCTCGATAATCATATTTCTTTGTCAATCATATTTAGGTAACTTTGCTGTGTGTTGTTTTGAGTGTTGTTCTCCTTTTCAGCTTTTCTATTCATTTTAAGTTGTTAACATAACAAATGACATTATGACAACTTCCATGTCTACGGTATTTAGGCATACTTTGCTAATCAGTTATAATTCACTTAAACTTTTAAAAATATAATTTATTCATGTTATGTTAGATAATCGTATCTTATTAATATTTGGTACTTTTTATGTGAGATATTAAAAAAAATATATTATTGTATTTGTATCGTATTATATTTATATTCGGTATTTGTATCCGTACATTATAGCTATTTAGCCTCTAATTTGAGAATAAAATATTCTAAATTTGAGTAAAGTAAGCGAAAATATGTAAACACAAACACGATGATATAAATATAATGACATCGTTTTTATTTTAAATTTCTCGCATAGATATAATAACATAATTTTTATTTTAAAATTTTCACATAATAGGTGTATAATAGCAATGTACGGTATAATACAACACGACACCATAATAAAATATTTTTTAAAATATAAATCTCAAAGTACACATATCTTTTGTTTAAAAAATCTCAGATGATCAATATTACAACATATTCAACCAAGGAACAACACGACGCCGTAATAGGAGCCATGTCCACTTGAGGGGTACAATCCCCTAAAAAAAGATATTTTTATTATGTCTAAATATATATATTTTTGTGTATTGTGTATATAATTTTTTGTATTTTTTTATTATTGATCCCGCTCAATAAAATTAAAATTAATATTAGTGAGGGTCAATATAGTAAATTAATAATAGTTGAGATAAATTATGCTTTGATTGACCTCCTAAACAAATTTTCTGGTTCCGCCACTGCAACAAAGGTTAAAAGAATAATTTTATATAGTTTCATTCAGGCGACACTTTGGTATAATTTTATTGCCAATGCTATACTGACTTAAGTAAGCAGTGAATGATTTCATAGAATTTCGTTCGTATTTAAGTATAATAGTTCAATTTCCATCCTCATTTGGTCTTCTCTTCTCCTATTCATACAAATTCAAATTTAAACTTCCAAACTCATTATATATTTCTTTAACAGTCACAAAGATACATAATATTTCGATAGTGACCATGTAGCCCTACCACAAATATAATTGCTTCTACTCGTGTCTACGATCCCAAATCTAATAATTGCAATGAGTGCCATTACAAAACCACATATATATTTTTTGGATTTAATTTCAAAATACTTTACAAATTATATAAAATAATATTGTGTAATTTGTTAGGCGGATATTTGAAATTTGATTCAAAATGTTGGTCGTGATAGGCGCAGGGATTGAGTACATTTTGGTAGGGGCCTCTCCACCAATAAAATGACATAAAAATGCCTCAAAGTTGTCTCCCATACTCAATAGAAAATAACGAACATTAAAATTTAAAATTTAATTTTCACATTCTTTATTTTTTTATTATTATTTTTTTAATTTATAGACTTTAGACTTTGGCGTACAGGGGCCATGCATGATGCAGAAAAATGAGAAAAATTAATTTATGAAAATATTAAATACCAATTGGAGACATATGGTATGTTATGGTAAAAAAGTATCGTATTTTCATTAATTAATTGGGGACCCATTAGCCGAACGAGTAGTCATTCTTCAATCTTCAACACACTTTCTATTTTTTGAACTACTTTAATGAAATTTAAAATTTATAATCAAAATATTTTATGTTGTCAATATTTACAATTGAATATTGAAGTGTTAGTTATGCAATTTTTTTGGTTAGTCTCGGTCGAACTTAGTTCAAATTAAAATGAATCAACAACAATATTTAAGACCATGTAAAACACTTTATTAGTTTATTGGAATTGTGCTTAATAGTAGGTTAGATATATTAAATTATATTTAATTTCAATGAATTATTGTATCATTTAATTGTAATCTCATTTAACCCCACTCTTCCTCCATGATTCATAATAAAGAGTAATCAACGAATACTAGTGGATTTGACGCGAAATCCAGGGGAGGGTCCAGGATTTCTCAATAGACGGAGTTAAAAATCTTTGGACTTCAATATATTAAAATAATAACAATAATTTAAAATTAATTAAAATACTCAAATTACATAAGATGTTTTTACAATTTTTATGAGACGCTAAAACTCATTGATTATAACTGTTTTCGGCAATTTGGCATCCTTTCAATTTTTCCCGCCATTTTTTCTCAAATTAAAGTCTTCAGATACTAATATGCTCCTTTATTAAAAAAAACTAGAATTTGTTTCGGGATTAAAATATCCACTATCGCTATCGAGTATAATAATTAATCCTTTCAGTAAATATTAAATATAAGTTAATATAGACAGTTGAGTAAAAAAGTATTAATAATTTTATATTTGAAATTAAAATTCGAACTCACAATATTTTATTAAGATAATATGTGTTGAAAATTAGAATTTTTAGTTATATTAATTTAACAGAATTAAGTTTTTATAAGAATTACTCACAGGATGTGATATCTTTTATCTCTCTAGCATTGTATGAAACATTATCTATACAATAAGATACACTACACTAATTTTTCTTGCATACAAATATAATACATTGATTATTTCTTGAAGTGTTCGACACATTATAATATAAATTGCACACATTTAATTATTTATGTATTCGAATCAAATTTAAGTTATATCTAATATAATATATAACATTTATTGTATATAATAGCTAGTAGATTTATTATATATAAATAATCTAAAGGAGGGGGGCGGGGGCGCTCAAGAGCTCAAGCACGCTCAAGCCCCCTTGTTGTTGAGTTGCTCCGTCACTGCACGAATCGAAGAGTAAGTGGTTCAAACCTATACTGACTAACTAACATGGGATTATATATAATTAAATTAGACAACAAAATTTAATCAATATTTTCTAACTTAATTAAAATATTATTTTTAAATTATTTATGTATAGATATTATTAATAGGAAAAACTTTAAATTTTATAGATTTGATGCCAACTTCTTAATTTAATATGTACAAATACAATAAAGATGTGATAAAATATTTAACTGAATAAATAATATATAAGACCTGCAAAGAAGGAAAAGAGAAAAAGGAAAATACATCTATATACAATCTAGGTCTTGTTCTTTACCACTTTATCGCTTTAGTCCCTTTTTCTTTGGATTTTTCTAATTTTTAACTTTTGTTTCAATTCTTTCTTCATCTTTATTCATCTTGATCAATACGCACCCAAAATCGGGAGAAAAAACCAAAATCATAAGTCCTTGAAAATCTGTATGAATAAATTTCTAGCTTTATCTCTAAAATTATTTCTATATCAAAGTTTAAAAGGATAATTTATTTTTAACTTGCTCAGATGCCAACGTTTAAGTTATTTCGTAACTTCAAAATTTTAAAGTATAGAATTTATATTCTTTCTATTCAGATCGGATACAGGTTGTAATTATACAACATCTGTATAACATTTGAGGCTGCATTTAAAAAAACTCTAAAAAAAATAGGGATAAATATTTTTTACCATCCGAACTATACTCAATTTTACATTTTGCCATCTAAACTTATGTTCGTTGCAAACCGCCATCCCATCT
>JBBMKE010262618.1:0-14129 GCA_037834125.1 Lippia alba | reverse complement strand
TGGATACTACGGGAGTTCTAGTGAGAATTAGGGTTCGGGAATGATACCATAATTCATAAAATTTTGTAAGGATTCATCTGAACCTAACATTAGATAGGTAAAAATGTCCCGGTAAATTCCTAAGATTAGGGATGAATAGTAATATAGGGACCTAAAGGGAATTTTTGATAAACAAATTTCAAAGTGTTTCTTAAGATGATAAAAGCTAGGATATGAGTTCAAAAATCATAAGAGCTAACTTTCTAAGATTTCATGAAGAGTGTATGAAGGTTCAAGCTCGTTGAATGAATAGTGATATGGTTCTAAGATTAGAATTTTAACAAAATTAGAACGTGGCAAATAATGAAAGCTCATAATGGTTTGAGATGATGAACGTTTTCTTCTAATCCTTGTTCTTTACATATTTCTTCTTGCCCCTAGATCCGGGCTATTACAGATATCGACCTCTACCCACCTGCCAGCCCCAGTTGATTCCGGATGAAACGACCGCTTTGGGCACCTCGACCCCATTCACCTCACGCACACCATAAAGGTCATTGTCCAAGAGTCGCCATCATCCACGAGCATCCTCTGAAATAGGTCTGCAAAAGCGGATTGTATAAGGTCGTACTGTTCCCCTATGGCGGATGCTGCATTAAATGCAGCCCCACTGCGTGAACAGGTGTTCCACACATCACAAGGCCTATAAATACATCCCAAGTTCAAGGCATTGGTAAGCACATTGTTCCTTCGACCTCTATACACTCAGAACTGTCTCGATCTAGTATCTGACTTAAGCGTCGGAGTGCCATACTGGGAACCAACCTCCATTGTAACATCCCGACTTTCCGGCTTTACAGGTACGCATTAACGAGAGTGTTAATTGTGCTTTTAAATTATTTAATTATGTAATTATGTGTTTATTATTTGATTTAATTGTATTACTTGAACTTATTTGCCTTATTTGAACGTTTGAACTCCTTTTGTTTTCGTACGTGACCTTCGTGTGCTCGTTTGTGAGTTTGGCCTTTGTGGTAATTTGCTATGCATGAGCCTTATATGTTAAGTATGTGATTATGTGTTCGTGGTATGTTTTATAGTTCGTTTCTCGTGTGTGTTGACCATCCGAAGTCGACGGGGCTTTTAAGGGATCTAAATGAGCTAACTCATTTTAGAGCATCTTGGGTTCCGAAAGGCGTAACTTGAGCTCGAGAATTTGAATTCGAATTTCGGATGTGGCGTTGGACTCGTGATGAAGAATGCAAACTAGGGAAACCGGCCTTACATCTTTTCGAGCCTATTTGATCCTCTAAATTTTGCCCGAATCGCACCCATCATGACAGCTTTGGCGATACCCACCTGTTTTGCTTATAACCGACCCGTTTCTTATCCGAATCAACCCAAACTTGAACCCATTTAACCCTATTTTAACCCTTTTTTCACATATTTTCTGCCCCATTTCGTTCAGCTCAAAGGAGGGAAGAAAAAAAAGGGGAAAACCAAAGAAGAAGAAAAGCGCAAACTTTTCACCTTCGGGTTTCTTGCCCATTCGACTTCCATTTCGAGTCAAATTTGAAAGGTAAGTTCATTTTTGGATCCTACATCTTCCTAGATTTTTTTCAAGTCTTGGTTTGTTGAATTTGATCCATGTTGCTTGCCTATTTCTCAAGATGTTGAATAGCGTGCACATATGCCTCTTTTGCCAATTTCTTGGTCGTTTGTTGCTCGACTCTTGATTCGTGAAGTGCTATGTGATCCTTGTTGCATCCTATAACTTTGCCTATTCTTAGATTTGAGGTTCTTATTATGTGTGAGATTATGCCATTGATGAATTTTGGGAGTTTTGAGCTCCATTCTTGCCAGTTTGCTCGTGTATGCTTCATGTGAGATTTGCATGGTGTTCTTAGCATGTTTTTGTGGTGTGTGGTGTGTGGTGCTTGGTTTTGTGGCTTGAACCTTCTCCCTTTGCTTTCCTACTGAACCACATTGTTTCTGCACTTTTATTTTGGAGAAGAAGGCCAACACGACCGTGTCCGTTTTGCCTTGAAATATGGCACCACCGTGTTGTGTTTTCAAGTTTTGGGGATTAAAACTGGACACGGCCGTGTCCATTTT
Organism: Lippia alba; assembly: GCA_037834125.1. Lineage (NCBI taxonomy): Eukaryota > Viridiplantae > Streptophyta > Magnoliopsida > Lamiales > Verbenaceae > Lippia > Lippia alba. The sequence goes on along the minus strand of JBBMKE010262618.1, from coordinate 12,035 downwards.
GTTATGGAATTGACATGGCCTTGTTGTGATTTTGTTCTTGGAGAAAAATTGGGTTTTAATGCGACACGGCCGTGTCCATTTTGTGAAGAAGTTTGACACGGCCGTGTCCTTCAAGTGCAGCGGCGACGCGCGTTCATTTTTTATTTTTGGTGCTTGGATTTTCCCACCCCGATTATGATCCCAACTTATAGTTAACTTGTTTTTATATGTGCTAGAGTGTTTATTTTGGTTTTTTGGCCTTGTTATCTATGCGTATTCGTGTCCGTGATTGTTTAACCGTTTAAGTGTTACGTGTGAAACCTTCTTGCACGTGTTGTATTCTTCATGCATTTGGTGCTTGTCTATGCATGAGTTATGTTATGATTTGATGTATGTGATACTTGAATGTTATAATATGCTTTGATTTATGCCTCGTTGTGTGGTTATTACGTGATTTGGATGCTCTTATGTACAATATGTTACTTGAAACGCATTATCTGCTCTTCTGTGCGCTTGAATAATTTCATACTTGGTTTGTTTGCCTTGATTGTGACTTCCTTGCTTATTATGTGAGATGCATGCTTTATGAATGTGTTATATGATCTTATATGCCCTTTTTGTATGAGTTTGTGGATTTGTTATACGCGAATATTCTGTGTGTGCCTCCATATGACTTGAGTTAGATTTATGTGACCTAAGTGCATCTTTGTTGCATCCCTTATGCATCATTTGCATTCGTGTGCATATGTCGAGCATCTATTTAGTTCATTTTGAGTCTAGGTTTGTCTTTGCCTTTTGTTTTGTTCTTAGGTTCGTTTGGTGGTTGAGGCGGTAGTCCGCTTCGTTCGGTTTTGTCGTCAAGGTTAGATTTTCTTTCTTTTAGTTAAGCGACCTATAACCCTATCTGACTTTTAAGCCTGCATGCGATCTATATATGTATACGTAGTTAGATAAGTGTGTTGGATATGTATTTTGTGGGATTATGCCCTTTTGTTAAGATACGTTTGAAAACCCTTTTATGTATACGTAAGCTATTTTTGTTTGTTTTCCCTAGTGCGAAAGGAGTCCCAGAACCTATCGGGAGGCGAGTAGGGGATGAAATCCTCGAGGAGTGAGTGTCGCGAAACTCACGACTAGTAATTATTAGTGTGGATGGTTAGGGTTGGCTAACCCTTCCATCAATTGGAGAAGAAGGTACGCTTGGTGTGCATTTCCGTATTAGTGTGAGTTTTAGGTTTGCCTTTGTGGCCGGAGAAAGGGAAGATTGAGGCTCGTGCTCGCCAATTTGTGTGTGTGGGTTTGCACTTAATTTGTGAAACGGGTGTGGATTCTTAATTACTAAAATTGGTGGATTTTGGCCTTCGGCCTATCTCTTTTCTATATATATAGTATCACGGGTTCTAAAATGTTTTGGATGAAAAAACCATGCTCCGATTCACGAATCTGTATAAATTTCATTATGCTTTACTTTTATGTGTATGTACGTGTGGGTGTGTTAGCCCCTTCACCAGTTTTTAGGACTGACCCCTCGTTGTTTTTCTTTTCCCTTTTTGTTCTTTGAGTTTGCAGGTGTAGGTCTTTGGGCGTATCCGCCCCTACCACCAGGATATTATCAGACCCCTACTACCTACCACCTCTGCCACAAGGGTACCCACACTGGCCAGGGGTGGTGGTCGGAGGAGCAGCTCGAGAAGAAGAGGCCGAATCAGGTCAGGGGCGCAATTCCGAAAAAAGGCCAATCGAAGGGAGTCAATCCCCCGGTGATCGTCCTAGAAAGAAACTAACCGACCAGGGGGCTGCCCACGTACCCGGGACAGTTAGCGAATATCGAGCTCGGTCCCCAGGTGGAGGAATGGCTGCGTAACCCAGAGCCCTACACGTCTTCGATCGCCTCAGAACCCGAGTCGACCCGACCAGCGGCGAGCGAATCGTAGCTTTTCTGTTAGGATAGAGGACTTGAGGAACTGTCTACCTGCAAGGGAAAGAGAACCCCTCGATCCCCCCAAGCCCATTGATAACCACCATATCCTTATCGTGGATGACTATGACGATGCCTATCCTCAACGAAGAGCTCCCGAGTACAGGAGAGATGATGATGCCCCGCTACACAGGCGGGGATATCGGAGCATTAGGGAGGCCAGGTCACCATTCTGTGAGGCCATCATCTCCGCGATGGCTTAAGATAAAATGCCCACCAACTTACCATCATACGGAGGGACTTCTGATCCCGAGCGTCATATAGATTGATTTGAGATCGAAGTCAGTATGTTCGGGCATTTCTCGGATATTCGCGTAAAGATCTTGGCCACAACCCTCATAGGGACAGCCCAGGACTGGTTCTCAAGGTTGCCCCCCAGGTGCATAAACACCTACGACGAGCTGGTCGAGCAGTTCATCACTCACTTCTCCTCGGTCAAAGGGGAAAACCACCCCTCGACCTATTTGTACAACCTCGTACAAAGGGAGGAGGAGACGTTGCGAGACTTTTTCAATATATTCTCTCGAGTAGCTGTCCAGGTCGAGACGCCAAGTATGGACGTGCTGACCAACACTCTCCAATCGGCCATCCGCAATAAAGATTGTGTGAATTAGTTCATCATCCAAAGGCCCAAATCGATCGCGCGCTTCCTCGAGATCGCCGGCGACGAGATGAGAGTCGAAGAGGTCGATATGAACCAGTGCAATGAATCAAGGTGAAAGAACAAGTCAACTCGACTCCGAAGGGTGATGTCTCATGCGACCCACAACCTAGGGTCGAACAGGGATCAGGCAGTGGGTCCAAGAAATGTTTTACTCCCTTAACCAGAGGCATTGAGGAAATTTACAATGTCTCGAGCAAGAAGCTATTCAACAATCACAAACCAATCAAAGAGACCCAAAAGACCAAGAATTCTGGAAAATATTACAACTTCTACTGGCAATTATGGCATAACACCCCAGATTGCCACGTTCTCAAAGAGGAAATCGAGCGCTTGATCTAGGGAGGGCACCTCCAAGAGTTCATCAAAGGAATCGACGACTTAACCCTTCGAGGTGAGGAAAGAACGGAGAACAGTCCCCCCAGGGTGCGAAACATGAAGCAGCCCATAGAAAGGGAAACACACAACCTCTCCTGCCAAGGTCGAATTGATATGATTGCAGGAGGACCCGTGGGCAAAGCCTAAAAAACTGATCGAATGCGGACACGGCGAGCGGCTCAAAGGAATTACACCGGCCCTCAGGAAGTGATGATAATTGAGCCCAAGGAGTCATGGCTCGAGAAAGAAATCACCTTCATTGAGGAAGATCTCCTTGACGAACACCCGCTGGACGATTCCCCGAGCTATCCCATGTTTGTGACCCTAGATGTCGCCAACTTCGCAGTCACAAAGACTTTGATCGACAATGGGTGCTAGACGAACATCATATTCCTCTCGACCCTAGAGAGAATGAAGCTATACAAGAGCGTCCACCTAGAGGCCATCAAGACGCCCCTCACTGGCTTCGGTGGGGCAAAGGTATACCCCAAGGGTCCAATCCGACTAATAACCTCCATGGGGACTCTCCCTAAGAGGACCACACTGGGGATCGACTACTTAGTGGTCGATCAGCCGTCAGCTTTTAACATCATCTTTAGATGGCCGGGGCTCATAGACTTTAATGCGATCATATCCACATACCACCAAGTAGTTGAATTTCCGACCCCTGAAGGGATCAGAGAGGTTAGGTGTGATGTCCCAACTGTGTGGTCGTGCTACTCCGTGTCGATGAGAAAAGTCAAAATGCCGAAGCGGAAGCAGGTCTTCCTGATCGATCGAGATGTTCACGACCCAAAGAGATCCTATCACATGACTTCTGCCCTAGCCTCCAAGAGAAAAAAATTGCTCGATGTGAAGATCGAGGCTACCAATGAAACTTAGGCGATTGTGCTCGTACCAGATGATCCTAAGAAAACGACCAATGTTGGAGTCCCCAGGAAAGGGAAGGAAATCGAGCACTGCATGTTGATCCAGTTCCTTTAAGAAAACACTGATATTTTTGCTTGGAGCGCCTCAGATCTGGAGGGAGTCGACCCAAGCAATATAATGCACCACCTAAATGTCGATCCCGCCTTCAAGCCCATAAAGTAGAAGTTAAGAAATCAAAGCGTTGCTCAAAATGAGATCATCGAACAGGAAGTAAACAAGCTGTTCGAAGAAGGGTACATTAAGCTGGAAAAGTACGTTGACTGGTTGTGTAACGTGGTGTTGGTGGCCAAAACCGGCGGAAGTGGAGAATGTGCAACAATTTTATAGACCTCAACAAGGCTTGTCCTAAGGACCCTTATCCCCTTCGCGAAATTGACCAGTTGGTAGATTCGACCGCTGGGTGCGAATTGATGAGTATGATGGATGCCTTTCAAGGCTACTATCAGATATTCATGGCCCCTGAGGACGAGAAGAAAATGACTTTCATAGTCGTGAAGGGCATATATTGCTTTCGAGTGATGCCCTTCGGGCTTAAAAACGTCGGAGCCACGTACCAAAGGCAGGTCAATAGGGTCTTCGAAGAAGAGATCGGCAAGACTATGGAAATGTATGTGGACGACATGATCGCCAGAGTCGAAAATCCTACGACCACTTGGAAGATTTGGGGAGAGCCTTCGACCTCCTCATAAAGTACAGGTTAAAGCTCAACCCCAATAAGTGTACCTTCGGGGTCGAAGGGGTAAAATTCGTCGGGTATATGGTCAGCCATCTAGGTATAGAGGCAAACCCCGAGAAAATTAAGGCCATCACATTCTTACATCGCCTCCAGATCATCAAGAAAGTGCAAAGTCTGATTGGGAGGATTATCTCCCTTGACCATTTTATATCCTGATCCATGGAAAAGAATCTCTCATCTTTAAAATTCTCAGAAACATCAAGAATTTCAAGTGGACAGAGGAGTTCGATCGAGCCTTTGAAAAGTTAAAAACCTACTTGGAATCGCCCTCGCTGCTAGCAAAACCCGTGTTTGAAGAAACGCTCTTCGTGTACCTAGTAGTGTCTGATCAAGCTATGAGCTCGGTCCTAGTGGCCATTCGAGAAAGAAAACACATGGTGGTATACTACGTGAGTAAAGTCTTGCACGGGGCAGAGGAGAGATACCTAGAGATCGAGAAATTTGCGCTCGCACTGGTTACCACGGCTCGAAAGATAAAGCTTTACTTTCAGGCCTGCCCGATCGTTGTGCTAACCAACCAGCCCCTTGAGGTAAGTGCTCAAAAAACTAGACAAAGCTAAAAGAATCGCTAAGTGGGTGGTCGATCTTAGACAGTTCGAAATCCACTACCAACCCCAAGCGGCCTACCAGGCCCAGGTATTAGCGGATTTCTTGATCGAAAAAGGAGGCACTCACGCGGTCGAAGCACCCCCAGCAAGTTCAAAGCCCTCGACCTTTTCAACAGATGGCTCATCGACCACACTTAGGGGGGAGTGGGCATGTCCCTGCGAAGCCCAAACGGAGATGAGCTCGACTTCGCCATATGCTTAGATTTCCCAGCCACCAACAGTGAGGCAAAGTACGAAGCTCTAATCATAGGGATGAAGATTGCTCAGGATAATAGGGTCAAAAAGTTGACCGCTCTTACAGACTCACAATTAATAGCAAGCTAAGTTGTTGGGACCTACGATGCTCGAGAGGAGGCCATGGTCAAATACCTCGCAAAGGTAAATGACCTCGCAGCTAAGTTCTAGGAATTCAAGCTCGAAAAGGTCCCCCATGAAGAAAATGAGCGCACTGAGGCGCTATAAAAAGTCGTCAATAGGCTCAGAAGGACCAGAGATAGAGCAATTATCTTTTTAAGTGCTCACTCTCGAGTGAATGATCAAGAAGGGAACCAAGTTATGACCATCGACCCCGGAGAACCTTGTTGGATCGATAAAATTATCCTCTTTCCGAGGGATAAGACTCTCCCCATAGATCGATCTGAACGCCGTCGAGTGGTGGTTTGAGCTGCCGGGTACGTATTGGACTGAGATGGAAAACTATTCAAAAGATCCGCCATCGACCCGCCGAAGAGATGTCTCCGATCATATCAGGCTCGAGACGTTCTGGAAGAAATACATTAGGGGCTTCTATGGAAACCACTCGGGAGGAAATTCCTTAACTAAGAAAGTGGCAAGGAGTGGCTTCTATTGGCCAACGATGGTGAAGGACTCAATTAATTTTGTTAAAAACTGCCCGAGTTGCCAAAGACACTCTAACCTCTTGCACCAACACACAGGAGAAATGATCCCCATAGAGGTAGCTTGGCCATTCGACCAGCGGGGTATCGACATTGTAGGGCCCTTTCCTCTCACTCCAAGACAATGTCAGTTTTTGATCGTCTATGTGGAGTATTTCTCCAAATGGGTCAAAGCAGCCGCCGTGCTAAAGACCACCTTCAGAGTTATCATCAAATTCCTTTGGAGGAACATCATCTGCCGCTTTGGTGTCCCCAAAAACTTGTTCTGTGATAACGACCCCCAATTTCGATCGAATCATTTTCGATCCTACTGCTTGGACATGGAAATCAACCTACATTTCACTTTAGTGGGCCACCCTCAAGCCAATGGGCAACCAGAGGTCACCAAAAGAATCATCATGCAAAATCTAAAGACGCACCTCTCGGCAAAGAAGGGTGTTTGGGCTGATGAGCTCGATGGAGTCCTATGGGCTTACCGCACAACTCCAAGAACCTCCACGGGACAAACCCCTTTTTCTTTGGTGTATGGGTCAGAGGCAGTCATACCAGCAGAGGTGCTCTATCAGACCGCTTGATTTTCCCAATACCAGCTCGATAAGAACGACAATAATCGACCTTTCGAGATCGACATGGTAGAGAAAAAGAGGGAAAGGGCCTACCTCCAGCTGAAGCAATATCTAGCAGCTACCGCTCGAAGCTATAATAAAAAGGTTTCGCCAAGGGAATTCCAGCTAGGAGACTTAGTCCTCAAAAGGGTTGATGTTACCAAACACGTTGGAAAACTCGACCCCAATTGGGATGGACCCTATCGTATCTACAAAATGGAAAAGAACAAGTCTTATCATCTTGAAGAAATGAACGGCGACCCCATCCCTCGATTGTGGAATGCTCACAATTTAAGGCGCTTTTACATTTAAGTTTTGAGTTCTCAATCGTAATGAAAACACTTTTCGATCTATAAAGTAAAGCTTTTATCTCGACCACTATTTGGTTGAATTCCTACTTTGCTTTATCTTAAATTACCCCTCGAGTGTGCATTACTTTTGAAAGAATGCTAAATTGAAGGAAGACAGGAGAACACACACCTCAAAGGTATTAATTTGACCTAGCAAATAAAATTGAACATACATCTCAAAGGTGTTAATTCAATCACGGAAGAAATTCGAGCAAGCGATAAGCTAAATCAATCAAAATAAAATAGAAATGAAGCTATAGAGTTGAGCCAAAGGCTCTTTGGATTTCTCAAATGGGAACAAAATCGGCTCACCCAGGTCGATAAACTTCCTGCAATTACTTTTGATTTTCCTATGGGAGCATATGATTAACCTCTACAAGCATCGATTACCAAAACAACTACCTACTTGGAAGGAAAAACAACAAGAAGAAATTAAAAACAACTAAGTACTAAGGGATCAACAATCTTCAATCTTTGGGGGGCTGGCTCGTGGAGGCTCCCTTGGCATTTGCTAAGACCCTGCGAGTGCTCAGAGCAGACTTCTCGACAGTAATGTTCTTATGAAGAACAACCTTGAAATCGCCTCCTCAGGCATCCCCTCAGGAAGGCGCATATTGGCCACTTGGGCTCGAACTTGCTCCAATACAAACCCAAACTGTTCATTCGACCAGTCGGGCTCCTCCTTACAGGGTGCCTTGGATTGCTCTTCCTTCGGTCGAGGATCAGGGCATTCAGTCCCAATCTTCACGGTATCATAGGTAGCTGGCAAATACCTGGCATCCCGCACTTAAGCCAAGCATAGCTCGAATCCATCATTATAATCTATGGCCCCCTTGATTATTGCAGTCATAGTAAAGCATAGTCCCTCAACAAAGTGGCAGACTCCGTAATTCTCGATCTCTACTACGAGATGTGATACGTCTCCAACTCGGCCCCAATTGTTACCTTTTGGGCCTCGTCGATCCTTGCCTGACTGCCCATCATCCAATCATAGCTCGATTCTCCCTTCAGCTTCTCCAGCTATTTGGAAAGCTCTTCTATCTTCAGCTCTCGAGCGGAACTTTCCTAAGTTAGCCGAGTGATCGTTTCCTCAACTTGACAAAGAGACTCGTCTCTTTCTTTCAGGAGCTCTCTTAAGTTTTCGTTCGCCCGCTTCTCCTGTTGGAGCTCACTCTTGGTCCTCGATGCCAACTCCTTCTGTAACACCCTGTATTTCTAAGCCGACAGGTAAATATGTGATTTAATTTAAGTTTGCGTTTTATTTGAAATTATGTGAATTATGTGGATTTAATTACATTTTATTGCATATCATTTAATTTAATTATCAAAGAATCGAACCCGGAACCACCTTGAACTGAAATAATTTAAACCGAGAAAACCAAGAACTGGACCCATAGCCATGGACCGAATCGGTTCAGCCTTAAAGTCTTGAACCCCTCATTTCTTCCTCATTTCCCATACTTAGCCATTTCAAGAAAGAAGAGTAAGAACAAGCCCCAAACGATTTGATCAACTTCAAGACTCCATATCTCTCTCGTTTCTTCGCTAAATTTTGACCCCAAGTAAGTTTTGGAAACCGCACGAGATCCTCTATCATCTACTCTGATCATTTTTTCTTGAATTTGGTTGCATACATGAATTTGGCTCATATGATGAATAGTTAGGTCATTATGCATATATGTTGGTTTTGGGCAGATGAATTGGTATGAATGGATTTGGAATTCATTTATGAGCTCTATATGTTGCATTTATTATATTTATAACTTGGTTTTGGTTGGTATTGGCATTAATGGCTTGAAGCCAAATTTGATCATATATGCATTTGAATGGGGTTTGTGTTTCTAGCTTTCATTCCTTCATTTTCTTGTTGCATATACATAAATAATTCATCCTTGATGTATTGTTGATGTTTGTGTTGCATTTGTATGAACCAATTTGAGTATTGTGGTGGTTTTGGGATTGAACCCCTATTTTCCCGTATGTTATGCCCAAATTTTTCAGTCCAAACGGGCATTTGGGAACTTAGTTCATTTTGCAAATGGTCGTTTGGACTGCGCGGGATTTTCAAATCTGTCTCTATGAAACGACCGTTTGGTGTTTCGAATTATTTTGCAAACGACCGTTTGGGGACCCATACTTGATGTAGAAGGTTTTGAAACGAGCGTTTGGTATTTGAACTAAAACCTCAAATGCCCGTTTGGAAAGGGAAAATTTCTTACAAAAGCAACTTGAACGCCCGTTTGAATTTTCTTTGAAAATGGAAAACGAGCATTTGGGAAGCATTTTCTGGGAATAGACGCATCCCACACGGGCATTTGGAATTTGTGCTGAAAACCCAAACGGCCGTGTGAGAAGCCACTGTCCGTTTTTAGAGTTTTTTTACTTTTGCGGTTCAATTCCTTTGACCCCTAATTGCTTTGATATGTCCTTTTTATGCATTAATTAGTATTTCTTGCACTTGTTTTTTGACGTGCGACTTTTCCTTGCATGAGTTGCGTTTGGGAGTGGTAATATATATGACTTTTTGGATTTTATGGATTATGAGTGACAGGCATTTGCATCTCATGCTTGTTTTCAATTGTTGTTCGTCATTTTCAGTCTACATAGAGTCTAAGTCTCGGGTTCCTTTATGTTTCTTTTTGGAGGAGGATCCAGTTGACGAGCCCAAGGCTAAGTTCTCACGCTCACTACACTTTTTGCATTATTCAAGGTGAGGCTAGGACCTTTGTATAGATAAGCGACCTAAAACTTTAATGTGATGTTTTCTTGCCCCGCATGCGAACGTATTCTATAAGTATATGTAAATATATGTTGGACTTATTATGTTTATGACCTTGTGGAACAAGTTTACCCAGAAAGTTAATATATAGGTATATATGAGCCTTTCCAATTATTTTTGTTATGTTTCCGTTTCTGTTAGTGAGCTAAGCCATGGAAGACTGGTTCTCTGACTGGTTCTGTATTTGTGAGCTCAAGGAGTTATGGGTAAGGAACCCTCGGGATGGTATTAGGCCATCGAGGTTAAGCCTGTGTATAGTCTCCACTCAAGATATCACGTGTGACCTCGGGAGCTATGGAAGACATGATATTTTGATGCCTCCGGTTATCCGGGGAGGACCCGTAGTAGGTTAGCTACCTCTCGGGGTGTGATATATGTATGGATGGTAGGATCGGTAGATTCTTCCATAATTTAGAGTTGAGGAAGTTATGTTTATGCTTACGGTTTTATTTATGTTCTGAGAAGTAGGACGAAAGCTCGTACTTGCCGGGCGTTTATTTCTGTTCAGTTATGGGAATTATGAATCGGAATAGAGATTTTGAAATGTATATTATATTTGGTTTTGACTTGTAAAACCTATCTCCGGTTCATGAATCCAGCTTTTGTTATATGCTCTGATATATACACATGTATATAGTGTTCGGGTGTGTATTAGCCCCCTCACTCAGTCAATTGACTGATTCCCTCCATTTACTTTTCTTTCAGTTGCAGGACTTTTGTCAGGAGCTAGGCGAAGAAGTGTCTGCACGTGTACACTTACTGGTCTACGTCCTTAGTGCATACATCCCTGCTTACATTTTGTATTATGTATTGTTATGAATACTTGGATATAGTATATGGATTTTTGTAGGCCGTGTCGACCATTGTACTTGTTGTTGTGGAACCTTGATGTATGAGTGTATATATGCTTTAGTTGGTTTTAATTTACAACTTCTGTGCACTCTGAGTCGTTGTTAGTTAGTTCCGCCTGGCCTAGTGTGTGTGGTCAACCTTTCGCTAGGATTTGGATTCGGGTACAAATTATTTCGTGATCGAATTCGGGTCTTGGTGCGGGAGATGTGGTCCCTACTTGTGGGGTGCTACATCTTTAAGTGGTATCAGAGCACATTTGCAAAACTGGGCTCTAGTGTCATGTGGGTCTGTCTAGGTTGTACGACTTAGGATTATGTGAATACATGATTATTTGATTATTTGAATTATGTGACTATGTGATTTGAATATTTGCTTACTTGATTACTTGTTTAATTTACTAATTGCGTACTCATACACATACTAATCATCATGCATATATATTGTTGAATTTGTGATTTCAGAATGCCTCCAAGAAGAAGGGATCGCGACTAAACTCCGAATTTGAATCATCCACCGCCACCACCACCTCCGGTAAACACCAAAAATATAGTCCAAGACCTCATGAATCAATTACAACAGAATTAAAGGAATCAAGAGGGGCACGACACACCCAACTTTTATAAAGAGTTCTAGAGTAACAACCCGCCAAAATGGTATGTCGGTGACGACATTAAAGTCGAGGAATGACTAGTGGAAATAAAGGGTATTTAGGAGATGTGCCCCGAAAACTCCGAAGAGAAGGCGAATTGCACAGGCCACTTTATTCAAGGGCAAGCGGCCAATTGGCTAAAGGGAATAAGGTCCAAACTTGAACGGACGGGCACGAAATTCACTTGGGAGATATTCATGCAAGAGCTTCAAAATAAATACATACCCCCAAGAGCCCAAGAAAGACGCCTCCAAGAGTTCACCGACCCAAGCAAGGAAACCGTACTGTGGAGGAGTGCTTATTGGAATTCGAGAGGCTTTTCCCATATGCCACCCACATCACAGACAATGATACTCACAAAGCCTATATTTTCTTCACAGGCTCAGACATGAGATTTAAGTGGCTCTCCAAGCTGTGAATGTGAGTACGTGGGAGAAGGTCACGAGAAGGGCCATCCAAGTTGAGGCCCAAAAGGCGAGATTGAGGCCTCCACCTTTCTCCACTCCATCTCAGATTTGGGGTCCGGGTTTGGATCGGGCTGTTAGGAATAGTGCCCAAAAAAGCCGATGTAATAGTCTGCTTAGGATATTCCTTATGTAAATCACAAACAATCTTTGAATAATACGAATAAAGG
>JBBMKE010262509.1:0-14129 GCA_037834125.1 Lippia alba | reverse complement strand
AGTGGTTCCAAGACAAATAAGTCTCCACTTTTCAATTTCTTGATAAATTTAATTATATATATGAAAATAATGAAGAGTTTTGTTATTAATAGAGATCTTTGGTGTACATAGTTTCTTAACCAAGATTGTTGTAATCTTGATATATTTGAAAGAAATAAATAAATAAATAAATAAAGACAGTTTGCTCTTCATTTACGTCTTCTTTTACATTACTAATAACATATAATCTCAATTACAAAATTCTTAATCCTATTAGAAATATACCATCGCATATATTATCGATACTTGGGTCTTGGTGTAGCTTTTTTACTATTTTCCCTTTTTATCTTTAAAAAACCAAAAAGTGTAATTATATTTGATATTTTAAATACATTTAAATTTAAAAATGACAAGCCTTTTTAGCTCAGCCGGTAGAGCGCATGGCTTTTAACCATGTGGTCGTGGGTTCGATTCCCACAGACGGCGCTTTTCATTATTTATTTTATTTACTTACAAAATTAAAATATTAATTAACAATTTCGAAAATATATATTACTTTAATATTCGTTAGTTTTAAATAAAAAATATTAATATTCTTATTTTAAAATATTAAAAAAGTTGAAAATACTAATATTCCTTACATTTAAATCACAAATATTTTGGATCATTATTATTTATATTATAAATATTTACTTAACCTTCTAATTTTCCTAACAGATTCAAAATTAAAAATATTTCCGTTTTAACTCTTTCAAAATCACCACCTTTTTGTAAGCTTCTCTAAAATGTTAAGCCTTTCATGTTTCTCAAGAACATCAAATTTTCACGCTTAGCCTGCAGAGACAGATGATCCATTTCCAAGATCCATGCCTTATTACATCTGGGAACTTCACCAATGGAGGTTCCGCCGCCCAATTAATAGCGTCGTATGCTCGACTAGGCGACTTACATTATGCCCGGAAACTGTTCGACAATTTGCCCCAAAGAGGCATTGATTCTTGGAATGCAATGCTCATCGCGTACTGCTGCAGAAACGACCCGCTTCAAGTCATTAACTTTTACAGGAGAATTAGTTCGGAGAGAATCAAGCCTGATAGCTCGACTTTCACGGTGGCAATCAAGGCCTGCACTAGCTTGTTTGACTTGGAGTCGGGCCGGGAAGTCTGGAGAAGTGCGAAAGAGTGTGGTTACGGGGATGATATCTTTGTGTGCTCGTCTGTTTTGAATTTGTTTGCGAAATGTGGGGAAATGGATGAGGCGATGCGTGTTTTCGAGAGGATGGGGAGAAGGGATGTTGTTTCGTGGAGCACAATGATCACGGGTTTTGTGAAGAGTGGGAGGGTGAGCGATGCGATTGATGTGTACAGAATGATGCAGAAAGAAGGACTGGAAGGCGATGGAGTTGTGATGTTGGCTGTGATACAGGCTTGTGCAAACGTCGAAAACTTGAAAATGGGTTCGTCTTTGCATGGATATATGATTAGACGAGGTTTCTGTATGAATGTTGTGGTTCAAACAAGCCTTATGGATATGTAATCCAAGAATGGAAACGTAGACGTTGCTTCCCGTCTTTTCAGGACTATGAGTAATTCGAAAGTGGTTTCTTGGAGTACCCTGATTTCCGGGTATGCACAAAATGGATATCCGATTGAAGCACTTGAACTGTTAATTGAGATGCAGAACTGTGGATTGGAGCCCGACTCGGTTTCACTTGTTAGCACGCTTCTAGCTTGTTCTCAGGTGGGATATCCTATATTAGGAAGGGAAATACACGGATACGTAGTACGAAGATTTGATATGAGTCAAATTCTTGGAACTGCACGTATTGATATGTATGCCAAATGCGGTTCCCTTCATCGCGCCCGTTTATTGTACGAGGGAATGAGGAGTCGGGACATAATACTTTGGAACACGATTATTTCTAGTTACGGGATTCACGGTCGTGGAGAGGAAGCCCTCTCGATTTTCCATCAAATGGTAGAAGACGGACATGCAAAACCAGATCACGCCACTTTTGCTTATCTTCTCTCCGCAATGAGCCACTCCGGATTAGTAGACGAAGGGCGGTATTGGTTTAATGTTATGATTGACGAATACAAGATTCAGCCAATGGAGAAACATTATGTTAGCTTGATTGATCTCTTAGCTCGGGGCGGTAGGGTTGAGGAAGCCCGGAGTTTGATTGAATCCATGGAATTTGAGCCCGGCATTGCTGTTTGGGTTGCACTTCTATCGGGCTGCCTCAACCATAAGAAGTTCTTGATAGGAGAATTTGCAGCAAAGAAGGTTCTTGAGTTAAAGCCCGAAGGCCCAAGTATTTATGCCCTCGTTTCGAATTTCTTTGCTGCAGCAAGGAACTGGGGAGAAGTTGCTAAGATGAGAAAGGTTATGAAAACTGAAGGAATGAAGAAATTTCCAGGCTATAGTGCTGTGGAAGTTAATGGGAGACTCCATGCATTTACGGTCGAAGATAAGGGCCACCCTCGGTACGAGGAGATCGCACGAATGCTAGAGGGGATGGAATGGAGGAGGAAATGAGAGATATGGGTTATGTACCAAAGTTGGAATTTGAGACAAGATTTCAGGAATCTTGGATGAGGAAATGAGAGGGTTTAGAGGCTCGGGTTGTGGCACGATCGTTTGCCCCTTTGCCTCCAAGTTCTACGAATGCAGAAGTTTACGGTTTCTTAGTTCACTCCAACTTTAAACCTGTCAATGTAATGGGTGTCATTTGTAATTTTGAAAACCACATGGTCTCCGACAAATAGCTACTCAACAGGGGGCAATATGTAATTTAAAAAACCATAGGACTTTCCGGCATCGTGGCTGAACCCTCACGGGCCGTCCACGGTGCAATTTGTAATTTCAGAAACCATAGTCAACAGATGCAATGTGTAATTTCAAAATCATATAGGGCTCTTCTGCAATTTGTAACTAAGATTAATTATCAAAAGTCATGTTTGGCAAATTCTATTAATAGAAAATCACTAAATATCCAGAAACTCACGTAAATCATCAACACATTTGTGACTAAACCAACCACTCCCCAATCCATTCACCCTAATACCGTTAAAAACACGTGCCTAATCAAGCATTTCCGCCAAAATTCAAAATTTCGAGCATCACCTGATTCTACGATCTCAACCCCGGTAACCAAGAGCTTGATTCTGAAGATTCTGGTTATCTTCCAAGAGACGATCGTATTCCAGAAGCAGATCAGCAGCTTGTTTCTGGAGAGCAGTGACATGGGCTTCTGCTGTTTCGACTTGCTTGTCCTTTTCAGCTGATTCCGACTTCAGCTTATTCAGATTCTCGGTTAAGCTAGATATTTCTTTCTGTAATCGCTTAACTTCTCCAGCGGCTTTTTCTTCCTTTTCTTTAAGCTGCAGCTTTTCTTTCTCCAGCTTCTCGACTTCTTGCTTTGAAACGCCTGTGTTGCTCCTTAATTTGATGAGTTTTTTAATGTAGTGGTGCATACGGTCGATTAAGAATCCAAGGAAGAGCGAAAATCCTGCAAAACGAAGTAATTAGATCTTGAATAACAGTTTTCGCTATAAATATGCATACACATTCCAATTAACAGGCTCAGTTGTTTAACTTACAGCACTTTGCATTGATTACAATGGTAAAGATTTAACAATCCAATACAATTATTACCCGAAAAAGAAGAATCGTGTGTTCAATATCATTAGTAAGTACGGAAACCAATCATAATTGAAATGAATCATTTTCCTCAAATAATTTGCTTCGAAAGATGAAAACAAAGGTCCTGTAGATTCTTGAATTGCAATAGCAACATATGTAGGAAAAGCATCATATATTTAAATGGAAAAACAATCCCATCTCTCGGCAAAATTATCATTATCATCGAACTCAACCCTTTGATAAATAAAACGCGATCAAGGTACTAAAGTTCCCTATTCCAGCAAAATTTTGTAATCCAATCATTATCAAGATTTCACCAATACAAACCCACCCCAGAGAAATACTCGTTCCAAGTTTAATTTAACTAAACATAGGAGTAAGTTTTTCGAGTATAATCAGATTCTAACACGAGAATTGGAGCATATAAATTGGCATCAATAGCTGAACAAAGTCAAGAATCAACTAAACAGAAAAGCAATTAACCAAACAATCACTAGCCGATTCGTTAGTTCCATGTTTGGTTCTTGGACTTCGGAAAGAAATATCTTTTCCTCACTTCAAAATTCAAATTCAAATGATACTCTATCCTCACTGAAATCCAAGGTCTAAACACAGCAAACAGTCACATGTAAACCTCAACTAAGAAAGCACATTCTCGATTCGAAGATCAAGTTAGTCCCCAATCGAATCTTCCCAACCATAATTTACAGAACACCACAAACCACGAACCGGGTCGCATTCATCACATCACAAAACACAAACACACAAGAGAAACTGATAATAGCAATCACAAGCAAAACCATTACCATATAAACAAGAAACAAGAATTACAATCAAACCCCATTCAAGCATCACAATTCATCACATCACACACACACACCCCAACAACAAGAAACATGAATTGGGAATCTTGGGAATCATACCCATAAGAGTAGCCTCGAGCAAATTGGTTCTCCAAAGAACCTGATCCATAGGCGTCATTGTACCATGCTTAGCACCCTTGTTCTGAATCTTGACTATGCTAAACAAATTCGATAACAAAATCACAGAAATAGTGCCAGCAATTGTTAAAACTGTAGCCCTTCTCATCTTCACTTGATCCAAACCCTTAATCACCAATTCCCTCAATGGCCCAATCTTAACCATTAAAAGAAATGCTGCTAAACCCTCAGCACAGACAACCAAAAAGAACAAAGGAATCATCTTTACCACAAAACAAGAGTCAAAAAACTATCTACTGAGCTCAAAATTTCATGAAAAACAACTAAACCCCACTTCAAATCCCAGATTATACTTATGCTTTTCAACAAAATAAGCAAAAGGAAGCAAGAAATGAAACAGAATTAGTTATTTTCTACATAAACCCTTTTCTTTCCAGCAATCAAGAATCATATATAAGATACTTTTTCTGAAAAAAATTAAATCTTTGAAAAAACAAACACAGAAGAAGAAAAAAAGGAAGAATCTTTAATCCTCTTTATTTAAATAAACCCATCAGAGACGCTGTGGAAAAAGGAAGAATCTTGAATCCTCTTTACGAAAGCAAAAACCTCTTGAGCAGAATGTGGGGGTTAAGGCCGGAGATCTGTAAAAATTAAACCCCAATTTTTTCTTTAACCTTTTGTTACTATTTTCCTAATGGGGTTTGCTTTAAAGGTGAATTAAGAATGTGGTGTTTTGGGGTTTAGTGGGATGGTTATGCTTTACAGGGCAACAAAGGACAAGCAATAAAAGCAGCAAAATGGAGGGGGGGTATGGTATGCGGGTATGGTATGCTCAGCAGTCAATAAAGTTAGTAGAGAAATTACATAGTACTTATTATAGCATGAACTGGAATTTTGAAGCCAAAGCAAACTATACATGTAGCTATGTATGTGTGTTGGGAATTGGGGGGGTGGGGGGTGTTGAGTAAACTTGCAGCATTCATACGTTACACTCAAAAAGTGAAATCGCTCACACCAAACATCTTTACATCCTGATTCGATATAACTGTGAAGAGGATAAATCACGATAAATTTCAATCTGATATTCAAAGAAGCGTCTTGTGTTTTATTCCCACAAGAAGTCATCCTAATAGATAAAACTCCCATGCAATGGATTCTTGGGTTGTGGGATGGAGGTTTAAGCTAAGATTTGGGCATTGTGCTAGTTTTTTTTGGCAAATTCTAGGAATGAATGATGTTGTTGGTTGGATAATTTGATTTTCAATTAAAGTGGTGTAGTTTGCGATTTGGTGTTTATGCTAACTTAACAAGATTTTCTGAGTTTGAATTCATAAGAATGCAACTACCATTGGGGTTTGCGCTCTAAGTGATCCTTGATGTATTCAATATTCTTGGATGCTATAATTGTTTTCTTTGTAATTGAAATAAAGATAAATGCTATAATTGTTTTCTTAGTAATTAGAGAAAATATAATATGGTTTTCTTGTCAATGTATTCAATATTCATGAATGGTATTGTTTTCTTAGTAATCGGATTATATTAAGTGAGTTGATTCAAATAATTAAAGTATTTTCTCTCTTGATCTGAGTTCTAATCCCACTAAATGTTTGGGATGGATGTTAAAAAGAATAATTAGAAGAAGAAGAAAAAAAAGGCTACGCAACAAATTAAAATGATTGATCATTGATGTGATGAATTAGGGGAAAGTTGATATGAACTAGAGCAAAAAGGAATGAACTTTTCTTTTAAAATCTCATTATGGATTCCAAGAAAATATCTATAGCTGCATATCAGGATTTTCAAAATGAAATTTATTATTAAACTAACATGACATCAAATATTTTGAGCACTATGATACATGAATATGGATATGACGATACACATATGATACGTTATGGATATAATGATACGAGATTTTTCTTGAATTTTTCACTTGAAGAGTATTGGACACAAGTGTCCGAGTGTTCAATACGATAAAATGATATTTTTGAAAGTGTTCGTGTATCGTAACTTAAACATTTATTTGATTATGGACGCCATTGGACGGGTTGGCAATAGGACTTGGGCTGAAATGGAATAGATAACTAAGGCCCAATAGTATACTCTATATGGGTCCTCTTTCTTGGTAATAGGCCCAATTTTCACAACCCTAGCAAGGAGCAAGTAATATGGCATTAAACCTGACTTACTGACTATGATATACTGATACGGAACGATACAATCATATAACTTATTTTTTTTTAAGAAATATATATATATAAAGACACAATATCTAACATGAATATCTGATATAATATGATATAATAAAATAATATTTTTATAAATACCGACATCCGAGAAACCCAACAAGAAGAAAAAAGATATTAAAAAGAAAAAAGGCTTTTCAAATTTGAGGAGGCAAAATAACTGAATTTTAAAAATCATACGTTTTATAAGGTTAGCGATATAAATAAGGTCAACTCAATTTTATAACTTTTCTCTCACGTACGATTTGTAAAAATCGTTATTTCTTAAATTAACAGCTATACCTTTATTTTTTTAATTTTATTTAATAGCTATACTATTTATTGACATTAAGAAAAAGTATTTTTTAAATTCCACTTGAAATAATAGTATGACCACTTGTTACAACCTGTAACTGAAATAATTTCGTACAATTCTACGTACGTAGGTAGAAATAGAATGAGGAAGAATTCAAAATGGGCAATTTGGTAATTTCCTCTCCTGTGGCCCTTAAAAGTCTTCAATTTCTTGGTCATTGTTACAACATACAAGTTGACCTATTGAATGGGTAACCTGAACAGACTAATTTGCCAGCTATTTGTTTGCATAGATAAATTATAAAAATTTTAAAATAAAATTTCAGTTTGATAATTTAAAAGATAGGGAAATAAAATTAAGAAAAAGAAAGAAAGGGTAGCCACCGCGATATGATAGGTGACAAGCAGTCTCCGATCGAATCGAATCTCCTATTATATTTGTCCGGTTCATCTCCTTTTTCATGCATATCTTGATGACGTTTAAATGCATTAGTGGATGGTTGAAATTAAAAAAACGAAAGATAATTATTTATTTATCATAATCTCAATTGTCAACCAATACATTTGTCGTGCGCAAAATTATGGATGAATGAAGTAAGAGATAAAACACAAGAATATAACATGAAATTTAATGGGGCCTCCAATCATCCAAATACATTCAGATGTCCCGTTTTTCAATCTTCTTATAAGTATCTATCACTGAATCATAGAGTTTTACAATTTAATTGTTCAACTTACCGTGAATTCCTAATATTACAAATAAACCCCACTTTATAGGTTTTATAAATAGCAAAATGATCCATAGAAACTTAAATATGGCAAATACTACGACTAATATATTCTTTTGTGATGAAATATGACATATATATGTGTGTTCAAGTCAAGTACTTAGGTAAGGTCTATTATCATGCACAAAACGTTTAAGCATGTAGATTTCGATTAAATTAAATTAATAAATGTATAAGGTCAATTAATGTCTTGCCTTTTAAGAACCAAATGTTGTTTAGTCTCACCTAATTATGTACCAATTAAACCTACGAATATAATCACAGTTTTATAAACCTACCACCCCTATGGTGATCTCTCCTCAATTAAATATTTATAGGGCAAATTTTTATATTTTTTTTCAACATAACTTTTTTTTAGTGATTTTAATTAAAAAAACATGGTACGTAACATATTTATAAAACATACACGTTAGTTGTTTTTTCATTAAAATAACTAAAAAAAAATAGATAAC
This sequence comes from Lippia alba, assembly GCA_037834125.1. NCBI lineage: Eukaryota > Viridiplantae > Streptophyta > Magnoliopsida > Lamiales > Verbenaceae > Lippia > Lippia alba. Next base: position 5,781 of record JBBMKE010262509.1, on the reverse strand, counting down.
GTTATGTTACAAACGCAAATATTGAATGACGGTATGCAACGAGAATTTATTAGAATGCTAAATTGCAAAAAGGGATGCGTTGGATGAAATTTGAGATTTGTGATTAAAATTTTCAGATTTTAATTAAATTGTTATAGTCAAATTACTAAACTACATTATTTATACTATTTCTTGACATAAAATTAAGTTTAGGGGGTGGGGATTATAGCGTGTCTTGGTACGATAAAGTCAATGTTGTAATAGAGATAATTAGGGTTGACCTGCTAATCAACTTGTTAAGCAGTCAATATGGCCATAATTATTCAAATCTTCTTCGCGAGTTCACACATAATTGTGTGTTTATTTATATTTTCTAAAAAGAGGTATTGTTATTATTATAATAATTTCACTTTTATTATGAACGAGTTTATATATTCTCCCATGACAAGCTAAATAATTTTCGATGATCAATTATGATGTTATTAGATGATGGTCCTCTACGTCATAAATTTTGCGACGGAGACTACCAGTATATATAAATTCTATTTGACTATGTTCTTTTCGTATCTTTTTAAATAAAAAATAAGTCGATGGCCCTTCCTAACCCAGATTAATTGAAAAATCATAATCGAGACATCACCCAATCCACAAAAATAAATCCAAAAATTAAAAATCGTTTTATCATCCCTGAAATCTTAAGTTCTAAAAGAACCAAATGTATAACTATAAAAATATTGAGAAAAAAATATACATATTACTTCAATATATTTGAATAAAACATTCCAAATTAAAAACTAACTAAAATCAATACGAAATAATGATTTCAAAACCATGAAATATGCCATTTATATACTCAAAATATAATAAACAAAAAAAAAGTATAAAGTTTGAGTAAAAAGCTAAAGAATAATATATTTACCGTGGATTATCAACTTCTTTTGTTCAAATACTAACTTTGAGTACGTAGCAGTTCTAAATCTCTTGTTATTTGCTATCACACCTTATCAGGTGCTTACAATTCAGCGAGGAACTAATCATTGTAGTCGACCATTAACATCATGATCTAGACCAAAATTATCAACGTTTTATAACTTGTGCAAATAATTTCCTTAAGGAATATTTGTATTTATTTCTATATTTTAATATGATCATAAAATATACCCGTCAATTATTTTTTATTGATCAGCTGTCTCATCCTATAAAATGCCTACAATTCAGCAAGAAAATTAGTTACTGTAATCGTAGCGGATGTCCTATTATACATCAAATTTATCAACCTTTTATAACTTGTGCAAATAATTTCCTTATGATATTTGTAATTTCTTTTTACATTTTAATATGATCATAAAATATATAAAAAAACAAACCAAGAAAAGAAGATTTCAAGACGAGTAAAGACTTGGTTACGGCCCTGGTGATGGAGGCGAATAGTCAACCATCATAACTGGTCAATGGTTGATAAACCTCTTCTTCTCATCATCTCATAAATACATAACATCTCTCTCCTCTTCATCTTCATCTTTCTCCTTCTATTGTTGTGGGGGATTTGAAAATCATTGAGTTCATCACAAAAAGACTCGATTTTTCTGCAATTTTGAAGCTTTATTTGAACATTTTTCTTCTGGGTTTTGGGTTTTGGCTCTGAGTCTTGCTGAAGTGAAATGGCTGTAAGTTTGCCTCTCTTTCTCATCATTATTGTTTTTTTTTTCTTGTTCAAATTTTGTTTCTGGGTTTTGATTATGTGTCTGAAGCTCTGTTTTTTTCTTAATCATGCCCTGTTTGTGTTGATTTTCTCTGGAAATCATGGTTTGAATCTTGGGCTGATGTTGTTATTGTTCTGTTTCCATAGTCTAATATGAATTCTTGAAAACATGGATTAATGAGTGGGAAATCTTGCAAGCAGCAATCATAAATTCATGTTCATACATGGATTCTTGTAATTCATTCTTTATTGTTGTAATCCTTTTGTCTTTTGTTGATTGTCAGCTTATTTGTTGAATTCTGCTAAACTATTTGAGTATTTACTATTTTGGTATAATCCTTTTGAGTTTTGTCTTTTGTTGATATCTTTCTTTCCTTTTTAACGCATGAGATTGATGGTCTAAGGCTTTCTTAGTAAAGAATGAGATGATCCTGTTTTCGATTCATAAACTGCATTAGTCTTTTCTGCATGTTCATCAATGATCTCTTCATGTTGAATTATTGATTTTCCTCATCATTTCCAAGTGTTTTCAGCTGAAATTTGTATGACTATAGTGAACTTTCTGTAGAAGTGAAGGTTTACATAAATATTGCTAATCATCTGAATAACATCATCATTTTTCTTGCCAACAATGCAGCGTTCGAATGTGCCGAAATTCGGCAACTGGGAAAATGATGATAATGTCCCTTACACGGTCTACTTCGACAAGGCAAGGAAAAACCGAGGTGGTAAGATGATAAATCCGAACGACCCCCAAGAAAATCCCGAAATGTTCCCCAAAGCAGCCCCCGCCCCTACCCCTCCAACGAGACCTAGAACACGACCGGACGAACAAAATGGTAGGGCAGCCGTAAGGCCAACCCCGGAGCACAGAGTGAACAAAGATGATGGTGATTTTAGGCAATTTATCAATTCACCGGCCTGGAATGATAATGTGGGCCCACGCGGCCAGAGAGGGGCCCGCACCCCCGGTAGGCCTACCGCAGGATCAGAGCAGAGAAGCTTTGAAAAATCACCGCTTCATCCGCATTATCAGGCAAAGGTTATGGCAGGGAGAGGAGGCGGTGGCTCTCCCGCATGGGAAGGAGGACGAAGCCACGATAGCAGTCACGGTAGCAGTGCGAAATCCCGGCTAAGGCCCGATGAAAGTGTAAGATTTGCCATATGTCTGGTTTTATGTTTTCCATTGATTTTTCGTTTACGAATAGTAACAATTAGACACTCAAGGCAGTGGCGGAGGCAGAAATATCATTCGGGAGGACAGATCAAATCATAATACTAAAGAAAGAATAATTAATTTACTATATTGACTCCCATTAGTATTAATTTTAACTTTGGCGAGGGGGGTCAATAATGTAAAATTTCATAAAATTATATATATGTATATCTATATATCTACATAATAATAAAAAAATTTGAGGGGGTCAATTGTACCCTCAAACGGCTGTGCCTCCGACACTAGCACGAGGTATAGGTCCAGTATCCGTTAGTTTTCGGGAAATTACATTTACACCCCCTGACGTTTTGCACTTGTCTTACATCATTTGCAGCCCGAAAGAGGCGCTGCGGTTCCAAGATTCGGTGATTGGAAAGAGGATGATCCTCAATCGGCCGAGAATTACACTCACATATTCAACAAAGTGCGTGAGGAGAGGAATACAGGCGGGCCCGCGAACATAATAGGCACCCCTAAGAATTCGTCGTACGGTTCTCAAATCCACGCATCCAACGAACCTAAGGTTAGTTTCCCATTGAAGTTTTAGTTTATCTCGATGATCTATTACGGACCTCGCGTGCTTATACTTGGTTTCTATGCAGAAATGCTGTTTTCCATGGTGGTAGAACGAGATGATCCTTTTGCCATAGATGTGTAAATAGCTTCGAAATGCTATTATGATGCGGAGATGGTCGTTTGTTTTCGGTTAGCTTGTGTGTTTCTTCTTAACAATAAGCATCAAATTTGTTGCTTTTTTCTTCAGTTTTCCACCTGGTCCTTTGTACTGTACTGGTAGATTCTTCATTTGTTCTCATGTCTTACAATTTTTTGTTTACGTCTTTCCGACCAACGGTAACTGCGTTCCATAATGAATACGAGAGTTTTGATTAAGATACATAGCGTCGAACTGTCAACTTACTATACATTAATACTTGGTAGCAACTGATTTCGTAATTATGAAAAGGTGAGATGAATTCTGAATAAGAATGCTAATAATATAATTGTTTATGCAATCTTTCTACTTGTTTAGTTTAGATAAAAAATGTAAATTTGGTCCGATAAGTATTTTATTTTGATAATTTAATTTCTTTAAAATCCTATTTTGCAACTAAATTTTATAATTTTTTGCAATGTTTGTATGATTTTTGCTTTAATCTTACTCGCAATTAACACGAGTGAGCTGCACTTGTCAGTCTCAGAATTTTCCGTGAATATTAATAAAAACATAAGATTTTTTAAAGTACTTTTTTTTATTAGGATTTTTCTTGCTACTTTCGTATTACATATGGGAGTCCGGTGAAAATTTTCCTAAAAAATTGTATTCAATATATGTTATAACTTTTCAAATTCCGTCATCAATATTCACACTGTCAAAATCTTAAATTAATATTTACAAAATTACCAACATTATCGAAACTTTTCAAAATATTTCAAATAAAACAATTGAAATAAATTACGATCATTATGTGTACGAGTTGTACGACCGAAATAACTCCGATAATATCTATAAAAAATATTAACAAATTTTTTTGGATAAGACATACAATCTATTATTGTCAACAAATTATGAGTTGTGTGAAAATGTGATTCTTATAGTAAAAGGGATTCATATAACTACTTCTTAAAAAAGTCGTAATTTCAGTAATATGACTAGTACTGAAAATAGTACTTAAAACTTTTAAGTTGGTGTCTGGTAAAACGAAATGCCTTATTTATGTTGAATGGGATAGTTGGTATATCAAAAATGTTTTTTCCACCCCAAGTTAGTTGTATAAACTATGTATGCAGTAATGAGAAAATGCAAAATTCGAATACCAATTGAACCGAACTAGCATTTTCACGGTTCTTATTTTTCCGACGACAAAAATGGCCAGTAACTCAAAAAATCTGTTAATTTAATAACAAATTCACCGAAAATTGCCTATCATCGTCGGAAAGCTCGCTTGAATGGGTTGGCGTGGAAAAATAGTTGACGTGCCCATTCCGGCGAGCTTTTTCCTAGATTTGACACAATTTTGTAGTTATTATTATTATTATAAAAGAGGATTGATACTGGTTCCCCAACTATCCCCTGATAAGACTCGGACTCGTGACCTCCCGGTTCATAGGTGCTAATGCTTACCACTAAGTCATTTGCTCGTTTTTTAAAAGGAGGAGGGAGAAAAGAAGGAGGGTGTTGGAGATCTTGACGGCATCTTGCCTGAAGAAAAGGGTGGTTCCGGCGCATCAGATGTTTGCCAGTTGGAGATCAGGAGGGTAAAAAAACCAATATGGGAGCTGTAAAAATCTTGTTGTTTGACAGTGCATTAACTGCAGATGATCAGTTTAGCCTAGCTTTTACGGATACAACAGGATTGGATTACTTTCTCACAGAGGATGAAATGGCTCTTCTGAATAACAATACTGCAATTCCAGTTGAGAAAGTCATTGATCTTAAAGATGGGGCGCTCATAAGTACCATTGATTCCGAGAAACCCATAATTTGAACTCCTCGTGCGATTTCTTGTTGTTGCAGTGGTATTCATTTCATTTTTCTTCTTGTGTATCTGATCTACCATTGGTTTTGTGGTTTTGTTGCGATATATATACTGATCCTGATGTGATTTCATGTTGTTGCTGTGATATAATCTGATTTCCTGGTGTGATTTCGTATTGTTGTGCGATATATTCTGATTGTTGTGTGATTTCGTGTTCTTGCAAATGCAGCAATATATTCGGATACTTGTGCAATTTATGGAGAAATCGAGTTCTTCGAAGGGGAAAGAAATCAATTATTTATATAATTCATTCCTATAAATTAACAATGGATATCCAAAATATCGAATAGTGAAAAATAATTTATAAAAATATTATTAAATATATTATGCAATATTAGAATTTTCTT
>JBBMKE010262399.1:0-14130 GCA_037834125.1 Lippia alba | reverse complement strand
AAGATTGTATGTGATTACAATAAGGAAAAGTCCAAAGCGGATATTACAATCGGCTTTCTAGGGCACTATTCCTAACATTAGTGACCAAGCTTTTTCATCTTTTTCATCAAGCTCATCCAGTTCCTTTGAAACTAATACACCTTTTTACTTCTTTCATTGGTATCTCTGGACCTTCAGTGACAATTCTCCAGAGTTTGAAATCAAGTCCCACGAAAAATTCTTCCATACGATTCTTCCAGGTAGAGTAATTAGTACCATCAAAAAATGGTGCACGTGTGTGAGAGGGGGCTTTAGCAAAGTATTCCATTTTAGCAGTAGATTTGGATCGAAAAAGGTGATTAAGCCTTTATTTTTAAAGAGAGGGACCTGCTCTGGTACCAATTGATACACATTAGAAATATTTCCAATTTTAATAAATTGAAGGAACAAGGATGTAAAATGGAATAAATAACTAAAGATAATAGTGACATGTGTAATTTATACAGGTTCGACAAGCCTACTCCTTTCCCCAAGTTGTGAGCTTGGGAGTTTTTAAAAGATATTCTTATTAAGCACGTTTATGACTACAAGAAATACCTTGCAATCTTATACACCAAAACTTAGTGAGATCAATAAGCTTTACTTGCTTATTTTCCTCACTTACGCACACTTAGTAGTTGTTACCTTATCTTTGGAACTAACAGAAGATAGTACCAGAGTACACAAAAGCTTCAATGCTGAGAACAACACTCTCAGCACACAGAATCACTCAGATCCCTTACAAAACACAGAGCTGAATTACTCATATCCTATACGCTCAAACAACGAACAATCGGATTCTATTACAAACAAAGCTGAATCACTAAGATTCTAAACGCTTAGAAACTTGAGTCACTCGGATTCTTACTCAGAGGAGTTCTAAGTCAGCGACTTAATTTGATCATAAGTCAAATATTCAACATTATCCCCCCTTTTGTTGATAAGGAAGGATAACTCCCCCTGTCAATAGGAAAACTGTAGAGTTTAAAATTAAACTAATTCCCCCTGTCAAAAGGCCTGTTATAGCAATAAGCATAAAGAGAATATGGTTTTAAAATAGTTATAGACCCAAGATCAAAAATAAATATTGTTTAAGGAGAAGCCAAAAAGAAAATTAAAAACTACTGGAACTTAAAAACTGCTAGAACTTCTGCGGGCTTAGGGAACATTCGCTCCATCCACAGCATCGGCTTCATCATCTGCCTTCATCTCTCCCCCTTCAACAACAAAAGGGACACCTAAAATGGAATCCTGCAACTCCTTGAGCTTGGCTGACAACCTATTCTCCATGGTTGAGACTTAGGCACGCAAAGAGACCATCTCTGCAAAGAGAAGATCTTGAGGACCCGGCGGGGCACTAGTGGATGGAACATCAGAGAAAGCAGACTTGAGTCCCCTGTATCAGATTCCATCATCTATCACATAAATCTGCATCTTCACCAGGCTCTTGAGGTCAACAACCTATTTGAACTTTTCCTCCTCTTTGTAATCCTTCCCTAGCGGTACACCTTCCTTTCCCAACAGATAAGAGATGAGCATGCCATATGGGAGATTAAGCTTATGATTGAGGTAGTAGTGCTGAATATTCTTCAGGAAGAAATAGCCAAAATCAATTGGCTCACAGTTGTAGATCTTATGGAGTAAATAGGCAGAGAGGTAAGACATGTTGGTGGAATGATTTCCACTCAATGTTGGGGCAGATAAGATAGATAAGTGGATAATCTTGTGCAGCAAAAATATTTCAACAGTTTTCAAACCACTTAACCCTTCCCCTTTTCCCAAATCATAGGTAGCACCATCATCCCAGAAAATCTTCCTAGCATCCGCAAGTTTTTTCTCATCAGCCCATTTCTCAAAACTGAAAAACTTTTCACCCCACTAGGAACCCCAAAGATTTTATTAAGACGATCAGAAGTAAGCCCAACTTTATGCCCTAAAACCATAGATTCCACAGAAATCTCTTAAGTGTCAACATTTTCAGTAAAAACGGCATTAGCATAAAAAAGTTTTACCACGGGCGGGAAAGCGTCTGCTTTCACCCCAAGAGCCTCCTTCAGACCGACGGCGATGATCTTGCTGATGGCCGGAGAGTGCGGAAGGTTTTTGAACTCAACACCCCTTCCCATGTGAACTTCCAGCCTCTGGAAGTGCCTGAGATAAAGTTTCTTCTCCGTGGCGCCGCGGAACTTGAAAAAGTCTGGTAAATCATCGATGGAAGGTGGTGGTGACTTGCCGGATCCTCCACCATGCTGTGACTCATCAATCACATCAATGTGCATCTCTTCATCGAATTCCGTGATGAAATAGGAGATCTCAAAGTTAGAGCGGGCTCTTTACAGCAAGATTTGTGTGGGGCAACGACGCCGGCAGCAGTAGGTGTTCTTTTCTTAGTCATTTTGAGATTTGAGAGGGAAGTGAGAAAAACCTAGGATGAATGGGGTTTATACAGACGATTTGTATCCCTGGAGAGAGAAATAGAGAACCACTTATACACACAATATGGTCAGATAATAAAGACGCGTAAAAAATGCTGAGATATATATGATTAATGTGAAAAGATTTGTTTTGGAGGGAAAGTTTCCATAAGATATTTATGCAAAAAGATTTTGTGAGATAATCCCCAATTTTGAGCGTAAATAGAAAAATTGTTCTTCCAGAAGCGGTTTTGTAAATATATCAGCTAATTGCTCCTGAGTTTTAATGTAAAAGATTCCAATATCATGTTTTTGGATATGATCATGAATGAAATGATATTTGATCTCAATGTGTTTAGTTTTTGCATGGAAAATTGGGTTTTTAGACTTGAAAATGGCACTGGTATTATCACAGTAGATAGGTGTTTTAGTGGAGGATAGTCTGAAATCAGACAGTGTCCTTTGCATCCAAAGCAATTGGGCACAGCAGCTGTCCAGGGCCATGTATTCAGCCTCTATTGTTGACAATGCTACGATCGTTTGTTTCTTGCTCGACCAACTGACAAGACAGTTGTTGAATAACTGACAAGCTCCACTAGTGCTTTTACGATCCACAACACATCCGGTATAGTCTGCATCGGAGAAGCGTTCAAGGTTTTGTTCATCTATTTTTTGATACCACAACCAAAATCGATGGTTCCCTTCAGGTACTGAAGAATGCATTTGACTGCCTTGAGGTGAGATTCTTTTAATGTCGATTGGAAACGTGCACACAAGGTAGTTGCAAAAAGGACATTTGGTCTGCTGGCTGTAAGGTATAGTAAATTTCCAATCATCCCCCTATAAAGCTTTTCTGGAACTTCTTTCCCTTCGGGGTCTGGTTCCAGTTTGGTTGATGGACTCATAGGAGTTGATGCAGGTTTGCAGTCATGCATTTGGAACTTATTCAGAATTTCTTTGGTGTACTTTCCTTGACCGACGAAGATTTTTTTCCTTTGCTGACTGATTTGAAGTCAAAGAAAGAAAGTTAATTCCCCCATGAGGCTCATCTCAAATTCCTGTTGCATACACTCAGAAAAATCTTGGCAAAGATCTTTGTTAGTGCTCCCAAAAATTATATCGTCAACGAAAATTTGCACAAGTAAAAGGTCTTTGGCTTTATTTTTTACAAAAAGAGTTGTGTCAATGGTTCCAATGTTAAACTGATTTTGTAAGAGATAGTTTTTAAGGCAATCATACCAAGCACGAGGGGCCTGTTTAAGCCCATAAAGTGTTTTGTTTAGTTTGTAAACATGATTTGGGTGATCAGGATCCTCAAACCCGGGGGGTTGTTGGACGTAAACTTCTTCATTAATGGACCCATTTAAGAAAGCACTTTTGACATCCATTTGGTATAGAGTGAAATCTTTAAGGCACGAGAAGGCAAGTAACATTCTAATAGATTCCAACTTGGCTACGGGAGCAAAGGTTTCGTCGAAATCAATACCTTCTTACTGGTTGTATCCTTTGGTTACAAGCCTAGCCTTGTTACAGATGATTTTACCTGTTTCATCAAGTTAGTGGCGAAACACCCACCTGGTTCCAATGACAAAATGAATTTTTGGTTTTTCTACCAGATTCCAGACCTTGCATTTGTCAAATTGTCCAAGTTCTTCTTTCATGGTGAGTACACATGATTCATCTTGTAGAGGCTCACTGATGTTCTTAGGTTCGATCATGGAGATGAGTGCTTGGTGAGGACTGTTATGTTTAATTGTTTGTTGGGACAGAGTCATCATTTGAGCATTCACATCTCCAATGATGTTGTCCAGAGGGTGACTGGAAGCATGTTTGAATTTCCTGATATGTTTTTCTTTGGTTGAGTCTGGTTCATCCTCCTATTCCTTTTCGAAGGTTTCTGGACTTCTTCTGTGGGAAATGGATAACCTGAAATTTCAATGCTCAAGGTATCCTTGGCCACGGGGTTAGATTCATCAAATATGACATGAACAGATTCTTGAACAACCATTTTTCGTTTGTTAAAAATACGGTATGCCTTACTGTGAGAGGAGTACCCCACAAAGATTCCCTCATCAGATTTAGAGTCAAATTTACCAAGGTTATCTTTATCATTAAGAATAAAACATTTGCAAAAGGAATAGGGGATCTTCTTAATGATCGGCCTAAGAAAGACTCTATTCGAAATGTAACAGGCGGTGTTAACAGCCTCCCTCCAAAAGGATTTAGGTAACTTAAATTCATTCAACATAGTGCGGGCCATTTCTTGCAAAATGCGTGATTTTTCCTTTCTACAATCCCGTTTTGTTGGGGAGTTTTGGGTGCAGAGTATTCATGAAAGTAGCCATTTTCTTCACAAAAGGTAGTAAAGTTCTTTTCATCAAATTCTAGGTAGAGTAATTAGTACCATCAAAAAGTGGTGCACGTGTGTGAGAGGGGGCTTCAGCAAAGTATTCCATTTTATCAGCAGATTTGTATCGAAAAAGGTGGTTAAGCCTTTATTTTTAAAGAAAGATACCTGCTCTGATACCAATTGATACACAGTAGCAATATTTCCAGTTTAATAAATTGAAGGAACAAGTGAGTAAAATAGAATAAATAAATGAAGACAAAAGTGACACGTGTAATTTATAAAGGTTCGGCAAGCCTACTCCTGTTCCCAAGTTGTGAGCTTGGGAGTTTTTAAAAGTTAAGAAATACCTTGCAATCTTATACACCATCACTTAGTGAGATCAATAAGCTTCACTTACTTATTTCCCTCACTTACGCACACTTATTAGTTGTTACCTTATCTTTGGAACTAACAGAAGATAGTACCAGAGCACACAAAAGCTTCAATGCTGAGAACAACACTCTCAGCACACAGAATCACTCAAATCCCTAACAAAACACAGAGCTGAATCACTCAGATCCTATACGCTCAAACAACGAACCACTCGGATTCTAATACTAACAAAGCTAAATCACTCAGATTCTAAATGATTAGAAACTTGAATCACTCGGATTCTTATTCAGAGGAGTTCTTAGTCAGTGACTTAATTTGATCATCCGAAGTGCTCCTTTATGTAGCTGGTCTGGGTAACTTGCTGTTGGAGAGACACCTTGCTTTATTGCAAGAGATGATTTGGTGATTGGTGATTTGATTTGCTGCGCTCCATGATCTTAGGATGTCTGTTGGAGGATTCCTTAGTTGCCTGGAACTTGCCATCTTTAGTTCTGAAAGAAACTAAGAAAGATACTGGAGATATATATGGGTTAGCCGAAATCAACAAAAGTCAAATATTCAACAAGAAACAACCGTATCCAATTAGATTAAAATCTATCCATGTAAATTAAGAGATAATTTACTTTATTAAAATGGATATATTAGTTTTTTAATACAACAATTTTTATGTTTACTAAAATATTATAAGAGTCTTATACTATTGACAAAATCTAAAAAAAATAAGAATATATTATGCTATTTAACAACTCCCAAAAGGAATATAATTGTTAATTAGAACAATGTATTGTATAAAATAAATTCAATTGGATATCTAACAAAATTTTAACATAATCGTATTAAATTCAACTAGATAATAAATCAATAAAGTAAATATTTTCTAATTGTGGATGTCGATTACAATTTTTTTTATTATAATATGGGGTCAAAAAATATCATAATTATATAAATTAATCAAATATTACACGTTAAATATTACAAAATTTTAATAGAAGTAAAATTTTTAGTGGGGTCAAGTGACTCCATTAGAATTCATGTGGAGTCGCCCTTGTCGATTACTGTCGTGATTTACGTACTATCGACTCTAAATTTTAGGTTATATTTTAATCCATGATGCAGGAACCTTTTTAAATACTCTACTTTATTGATTTCATGTCCTTACAATTTACATCGGTAACTTTTACTTCTTTAGTCGAGCATTTGATTACTCCAAAATATAGAATTTTAGTTCAAAAACAAAGAAAATATAAAATTTAACAAATGAGTTTTGGGTCATCAAAGTCCACTGGTCCTATAGCTTAGCTTATGATATTGGGCCATATCCAATCCAAGATTGCCAGTTCTTGGAATCAATTGTGTTCCTAAACTTTTCATAATTTATATGTGGGAGAATTATATTTGACTACCCTACTATTAGGTCAAATTACAAAGCATTCCATCTAGACTAGTTTATTACATTTAAGTTCCTAACGTTACATTCCATTAGTAGTCCCTAGGATTATATTATGTCATTCCAAAAATACCCCTGATTTGTTGTTAAATTCATAATTTGTAGGGATCGTTTTGTTTATTTATTTTATAATTTTGGTCATATATTCGGTCAGGGGTATAAGTATATTTTTATAAATTTTGTTTGGAACTTCAGTCCAAACAAGATTTATAAGGACTAAAATGTAATTTTTCATTCCAGATGGATTGCATTGTAATTAGGTCTAATAATAGAGTAGTCAAATATAATTCTCCCTTTATATATAGCAAACAAATCTTAACTCCGAAATCCCACTAAAATAAAATTATCTTCTTTAAATTAAATCAAAAAATATTATTTTTTTCTACACGAACAATAGAACCACGCAGTGGTCACGGACCACTAACTAAATTAATCACTATTATCAATCAGAGGACTATTTTAGAATCACGTAGTGGTAACGGACCACTAACTAAATTAATCACTATTATCAATCGGAGGACTATTTTAGTCCTTAAACAACCGGTTTCTCCTCAATCGAGTGTCCTTTTATTGCAAGTTTGTCAGCGTCATATTATGCGTTCTCGAGACATGTTTGAGTCTAGCGTTTTACGACCCTCTCAACAAAATCCGACAGTCCATAATCAAATTAAATTAAAAATTATAGAATTATGTATTTAAGCAAAAATAATTAATTGCTAGGCCAGCAAAGCCAGAAACCTCGGTATCATCCACGCACGAATTGTCTAACAGCCTGCAAACGTACTAGTATAATTAGGGTACAAATTATATGATAATAAATTATATATACTTTGTGGTCAATGCCCACACAAGAAAGAGCATCTTCTCCATTATATCTTATCCTATTGTCTTATGTACTCTACGTGCCTGCAACATTTATATAATCTTACATTATTGAACTATTTACATAGAGATTAGTAGGCACTATCAATAATTAATACCTCTGTTACAATTTTACATATATGATTTGTCATTTGAGGAATCTTGAAGAAATGAGACTTTCTCCCTCGTATTATTTAAAATTGTCTATATCTTATTTTCGATTAGTTTTTATTTCAGTAGTAAGATGAAGGTCCTATAAACTTTAAGTTATAGATTCGAGTTTTCGTGAATGTGGATATTATAGCTATCGGATAATGTTGCATAAAATGTACCATATTTATTGCATTATGCAAGTTTTGTTTGGAGAACACAATGTATTTATATTTATTTAACTTCAAATTCAAATGGCCATAGATGTGGCAAAATGTGTAGAAATCCCGAAAGAGTTTCCCTACACATTTGCTTGGGAAGTCATCATAATTTGGAAAAAGAAAGATAGGGAAATTTAATTAAATGTAATTACTTAATGCATTGAAAATAAAGGGTAATAAAAAATTTCACAACCCTATCAACATCTCTAGAAAAAGAAAACTAATCTAATATTTTCTAAAAAAATTCTAGAAACTGCTTGTGGATTTTTAATCAAAATCAAACTTAAACGCCAACTTTCTTTTGTGTGTGTCAAAAAATAAATAAAATGCACAAAATTTATTTCTCGATTTTCCCTATAAATTGAGAAATGATCCTATTTTACCCTCTTTTTTTTTTTTTAAATCACGTTTTTATCCCAACTAATTAATAGGATTTCACCTCTACACTTCTACAATGTTTTAACAAAAAACAAACAAGTTCAACTGTTGCAAAATCCCTTCAAAAAACTAGTGAAAAAAGACTAATTTTTTTCGAAAATAATAAGATGAAATTATTTGTCCATTCAAAATCCCCACCAAAACACCAATAACCTTTCAAAAACCAACGGAAAAACCGGTGCCCCTTCGTCCCTTTAAAAACAAAAGCCCAAAGCCGATACCAAAAACAGGGCACAAAAAGGGGGAGAAGAACCAAAACGGAAAACCTTTTCAATTTTCAAGAATCCCTTCTCCGTTCCCTTTCATCATAGCAAGAACATCAATTCTTTAAAGAAGGCAATGGGGTGTGGGGAATCGAAGCATGCTGTTGCCACAACAAACACCATCACCAAGAGCAAAAGCAAGAGCAAGAACGTCGAAAATGCGAAATTGGGGGACGGAGATGTTGTGAAGGGAAATGGAATCCAGGTTGATGGGGATGGAGCCAATAATGTGAAATGTGAAGGGGTTGAGGAGGGGGGTGAGAAGTATTTGAAGAGAATTATTGGAGGAGAGACGGGGAATGTCAAGAAGGAAGAGGAGAAAACAGGGGAAGTTGTGAGATTGCCTGAGGAAACAGGAGATGTGAAGGAGAAGGGAGACTCTGTTAAAACAGGGGAAACAGAGGAAGGGAAAGAGAAGGGGGATTTGAGGAAAACAGAGGAAACAGAGGGAGGGAAAGTGGGTAAAGCAGATGAGGCGAAAGAGAATGAGGATTTCAAGAAAACAGGGGAAACAGAGGGAGCAAAAGTTGAGGAAAAGCCCAAGGAAACGGGGGAAGCGAAAGAGAAGGGAAGTGTTAAGAAAACAGAGGAATCACCGGAGGAACAAAATCTCACTAAACCAGATGTGGCAAAAGAGAAGGAAAATTACAATAAAAGAGAGGAAGCGGAGGATGTGAAAGTTGAGGAAAAACGGAAAGAAACAGAGAAAGCAGCAACAGAGAAGGAGAATGTCCAGAAAACAGAGGTAAAAGAGGCAGCAAAATTGGAGGAAAAACCCAGTAAAACAGAGGAAGCAGAGGTTAGTGCGAAAGTTGAGGAAAACACCAAAGAAACAGAGAAAGCAGCAATAGAGAAGGAGAATGTCCAGAAAACAGAGGTGAAAGAGGGAGCAGGAGTGGAGGAAAAACCGAGTAAAACAGAGGAAACAGAGGGTGTGAAAGTTGAGGAAAATCCCAAGGAAACAGAGAAAACAACGGAGAAGGAAAATGTACAGAAAGCAGAGGAAAAAGAGGGAGCAAAGGTGGAGGAAAATCCCAGTAAAATAGAGGAAGCTGGAAATGAAAAGAAAACAGGGGAAGTGGAGGAAAGTCTTTTGAAAACAGAGGAACAACAGGGTCTAAAAGAGGAGGAAAATCCCAAAAGAACAGAGGGAACACTTGAACGAATAGAGAAGGAAAATCCCCCAAAAACAGGGGCAGGAAAATCAGATGATCGTGATAATGTAAAATCCAGCGTCGAAGAAGTGGTGCCTGTGGTCGAGAAAAAGGAAGAAACAAACAATGACGAAATTAATGGAGGAAAAACAGATGAGGTTTGTGCGAAAAAGGATGAAACTGACGAGGAGAAAGAAAATGGGATTGCGGAGGAAAAGAAAGAGCAGTTAAAATATGTGTTAAATGGAGGAGAAAAGGCGGAGGTTGTCGCGAAAAAGGAGGACAAAGTTGAAGTTAAAGGCGACCAAGAACACATGGTTCCAAAGGGAGATAAGGCCAACGCAACCGAAACCAGAATAGTTGAAGTGAATGATGCTTCGGAGGGAAAAGCTACAGAGAAAGACGCAAAGTCACACAAAGAAAGAGGTTAGTTTTCTCTCACATTTTGGTAGGCATTACTAATTTACGTAAAGGGATTCGCTCTATGAACTAATTTACGTGGTTCGACTGAACTGATCATCTTTGTGCCAAGAGAGAATTGGAAAATTGAAGTAGTTTAATTGGGTTGTATATGTAATTTTAAATTTTGTTTGCTTTTTATGGTTTCCCGCAGAAGAGGGCAGAGAGGTGGTTGCAGAGGTAGCCCACGAAAGGGAGTCTTCTGCTGTTGCGGTCGAAGAGAAGAAGGATGCAGAGGGTAGTGCTGCATCAGCAACTGATTTGAATGCCTACTGATGATGAAGAAGATGATCAAAGAGTAGCTTCAACATTTCTGTGTTATCTATCAAGTTCCATAATGTACCTCCACTACTTTGTATTTGCTGAAACTTAGGCACAATGAATTTGCTTGAATTTCAACTCTCATAGATGAAAATCCCCAGATAAATATTTCTCGTCAAATCCCTCATTTACGGCATGTTTAGCCCCACATACGAACCAAATCGTTGCATCCCCTCATTTACGGCATGTTTAGCCCTACATACGAACCAAATCGTTGCATCGAACCATACTTCGCATTTAGACTTAGTGCATGAAACATTCTCTCCCTAAGAATATAATCGTCAATAGACGCGAACTTACTCTTTTTGGTGAGAAATGTATTTATTTCCTCCCAAAACAAATAGTTATTTACACACTCAGTCATACAAGAATTTTATGTACATATGAACAATTTGTACAACACAAGATACTCCACAGCCAATGCCATGCAGTATCATCGATAAGTTATGGCCCTTGGACGCAGCATTTGTCTGCTTGGTCTCTTATACCTTTCAAAAAAGTGGCAAGATCCACTAAAATTTGTACCTAAATCGTGCTGCCTCGATCTCCTCTATCTGAATTCAATTTCAAAATCATCGATGAGTCCCTTGATAAGAAGACATTGCCTTCAAGATCAGTCTTGCTATAAGCAACAATGCGAGGATCCATAACAATTCTGCATGCGGTTGACGTATCACATCCCATCTCAACTCCAAAGTATATCAAGTGATCAGAAATACTGTTCCCACAAACCGACCTGCAAAATAATGTATTTAGAAAGATATGCAGCAGATGAAAAAATGAAACTATTTCTTTGATACAAGATTAAAAAGGAAGAAAAATAGCAGATTTCAAGCTGTTGCACATTCATAAATGGTTTCAGGGGAGAACACTTGCCTGCTACAAGTTGGGTCTTCACCAGAACCATCACAAACCTTCTCTTCTGTGTAACCGAAGATTCCAACCCCAACCTCGTGGAGCCAAACCTACAATATGAGCATATACGTCGATGAAGTCACCATTAGAGAAAAATGCATTGGACAAATGATAACAAGGCAAAGATAGAATTGGTAATAACACTGAAAAGGAAAGACTAAAGCGTTATGCGGGCGTGCGCGTGTGAAGGTATATACAATTATGTTAACAAGGCACTACCTCTCTTGGGAAATGACGATATGTCTTCGAGGGTAAAAACTGGTAATAAGGGGGCAAATGAGGAACGATATCATGGCCATTCGTTACACGAATTGT
Organism: Lippia alba; assembly: GCA_037834125.1. NCBI lineage: Eukaryota > Viridiplantae > Streptophyta > Magnoliopsida > Lamiales > Verbenaceae > Lippia > Lippia alba. The sequence goes on along the minus strand of JBBMKE010262399.1, from coordinate 2,432 downwards.
ATCCGGCACAAGTTTGTTAAAGTATGATGCAAAAATAGAATTTCCAATTCTAGGTTGCCCAAACGTCATAATCTGAACCTTCTTCTCTCCAAGAGTGAGCTGAGAAGACAGTAAGAATTTCAGCATGAACTCCAAAAAATATAAGAACACAGAAGTAGGGAGTACCAAATAATCAAGAATTTGATTATTACACGGAGATCAAGTCCACAAAGGGCAGCCATCGCTCCTCCCATTGAGTGCCCAGTTACCATAATTTGGATATCTCCATATAGCTCCTTTGCTTTTTGAACAGCATCTAGAACTCCAGGACGCAGTGAAGTATTATGGTAAGCAGTATAAAAGCCGTGATGAACCTGAATCAAAGGAAGATGGCCACATGGATATAACACTTCTCAAACAATCGTGAAAAAAGGTTAAGGAGTGCAGAAGAAATAAAACTGCACACACCATCGCACCATCAACTCCGGGGTAATCAATATCCAACTGCTTCCAGAACAAATCTTCCACCCAGTTCTGGATACTGCAAAATATAATTACACCATAAATATGAGCTAAAGCACCGACAAACTGTGCAGTCAGACAGCATCTTTATTAATGTATGTAGCAATGCTTAAGCTCAGAACACTGGCAGGATGCAGAATATGGATTTCCAATAAGATTTGAAGTATTCACCAATAAATGGGATTCAAACACTTCAAACATGAAGAAATTTTAGATAAAAGAAAAAAAAAAAGATCCAGACAGTTAAAACACATCAATCACCAGATAAAGGGAATACCTTTTTTCCTGTGTTCCTCGGAATGCAATCACAATGGCGTTAAGATCAGGCGCGACACCAACAATTCCCTGTGAATGCATAAAGAATTATCCAATATTAGAAGTTGTTACATGAAATGAAGAGAAAAAGAGAAATCATGGCCATTAGGAACACTGGAAAAACCTGCAGGCACCTCTTCACGTCAACAATTAGCTCAATCACCTCAAAGCCCTGCATACAAGAATAACTTAAAATCAGTGTGATATTCTTTAGTTTAGGGAGTCAAATTACTTTACCTCAGTTACTCCATTACATCTTGAGCAAGTCCATGTAAATAACTCATTCAAGTCTGACAAATATACCTGCAAATACAGTACTTACTTTATATGCTCGTCAAAGAGTTAAAAGCCACCACATAAACAAAAAATAATCATCATCCTAAGGGCTATTTCATGACAATCATCCTAACTAAGGACAATACATTACAGAACAAATTACTTGACCAGAAAAAGAGGAAAAATATCTAGACGGCTCTTATAGGAAACAGTTAGTTGACTCGTTTATTTATGCTCTATAATGGCACAGTTCCCTTAAGGGCTCGCACAAAAACTTGCCTAAACTAACAATTTGCTTTTAACATTTTAAATCTTTAAGCTACTCAACAGACGCAGAATGTAATTCGTATCGAATCTTACCGCTGAAGCATATTGCACCAAAATTCTTGCCAGGGTATGATTGTATGCTGCTAAATGATGATGATGATGCTGATTATGCTTGTGCATCACCTTCACCTTCAGTTCTGCAACCAAAAAAAAAAAACACAACGAAGTTCCTAAGCAGGGATATTCTATTGATCACAGACACAAACCACCGCAGATAAACGAGCATATTTACGACAAATTATCAATTCAGAAGATTTCCTTCATTCAAGAAGCTATCCTAAACAACACCACATAAATTAAAGCATCAATAAACTCCCACAGTAAGTTCAAAACCATTCAAACGCCCAGAATAGAACAGTGAACTTCCAATTTAACAAACAAATTTAACGAAACTAACAACTCAAATTACGAAACAACTACAAAAATCTACCACGATCAAAACCGAAACCAATTAAATGCACTACCTCTACAAGACGCAAAAACCAACAAACATGTCAAAGTCGCAACAATCAACCACCCCTTGCCTTCCATGCCCTGCGAAAAACCAAAAAACTCAAATTCCGAACCATGACTAAAACTATCGAAGCAAAATTACAGAACAACGTAAACCATAATTCACCAATTTAAAACCTCAGGCACCAAATTCCGAGCTCCAATTTTGGAAATTTATCAATTTCACGGTGGCGCAAGGGTTTCCGGCGGTGGCGCAAATGAGGCAAAACGACGTCGACGAGCGATGTTGATCGCTATTTACATCGGTTGTGGAGATAATGTTTGTCGTGCAAGTTAAGGATAAAGACATGAGGGGTTTTGATAGGATTTTTAGTTTCCGAAATTGCCTCGAGAAAGATTAGTTATTACGAGACGGTGTGGTGTTCTAAGGTGGGATTTTGGAGTTATGTTGGGGGTGAAACGGTAGTTTAAAAGTATGGGCGTTCGTGATATCAATAGAAGGTAGAGTAGGGGTTAATGGGCTTTAAAGCGGACTTTGTTTCAGTATCGGCTGATTAAGG